>JAADVC010000935.1:0-14065 GCA_023334575.1 Pythium volutum | reverse complement strand
TCCAACAAGACAATGCCAGCCCACACGGATCGGCGGAGGCTGGAGTGACAGAGGCTGGGTTAGACCACTACGGTTGGGATGTGCAGATCCGTCGTCAGCCTGCCAAGTCGCCCAACCTCAACATTCTTGACTTGGGATATACCCACGCCATTCAGTCCGCCCAGCACCGCAAGCGCGCCATCAACATCGACAGCCTTATCTCGCGGTCGAAGAATCCTACGCAGAGATGGGAGTATGCAAGCTAGGAAAGTGATTTCTTACCCTCCAGGCAGTGATGGAGCATATCATGCTCGCGAAAGGTGGGAACGATTATGATCTTCCGCGTGTCAAGAGCAGGTATTTTCCTGATGGTGTTTTCCCGACATCTCCCCCATGCTCGGAAGAGGCCTATATGTCAGCAACTCACGCTCTAAATCAGCAGTTGGCAATCTAAATACATGGGTTCACTTTCCTAAAAATGATCATCATTCAGGTGCTGATTTGTGATTGGCCAAAACATCTGGCCGGGGAAAACCCTATTTTTGGACTCGCTCGTTTTTGACTTTGTTTACGCGCTCGCCACCGATTGGACCTCATATTCGTGTAAACCAGATTGCGCTGATTCGAAAACATGTGTTTCTTTCTAATATCGCTTCGTGGGTGACGATTTGGGAAGGATTTAGTGCGTCCTTTCAAACCCGTGTTTTGATACAAAACAGAGCGGATTCACGCGCAAAAATACTACGGGAAAGAGCAGGGACTGGCCAACCAGATAGCGAAAGTTTCGATCAAATCGGAAAAACCGTCGATGAGAGATGGCGACTTTGCGTTGTGCACATTCTCATACTGGACAGAGTAGTAGAGTTCAACATCAACTAGGCCGTAAAAGTACGCTGTCTCAATGTCTACCAGTCTAACTTGCATGTTGTTCTCTGCACCGAATGCTAACAACCAACGAAGAGTTGTCATGGTCATGACAGGCGAATACGTGTCGGAATAGTCAATGCCGAACCTCTGTGTGAAGCCCTGTGCCACAAGTCGCGCCTTGAAACGCACAACTGTACCCGTTTGGTCCCGCTTACGCGCGAACACTCATCGGTATCCAATGGGTCGGTGATTTTGTGGAAACTCTTCGACATCTCCGAAGACTTTGCGTTTCGACATGAGATTTCAGCTCAGCTCTGATGGCCTGTTTCCACTTCGACCAGTCAGGTGACGCCCGGCAGTCCTCGACTGTCTGGGGATCTGCATCTTCATCCACGGCTGCGAGGAACATGCTGATGTCCACTTCCGCGAGTGCTTCGCTGACAACATCGGCCTTGACGTCATCACCGGCTTGAGTTCTCTTGTCTCCGGCTGCTCAAAGTCAAACGCAGCGCGGGACTTGCCATCGTCTTCACCGAGCTTTGGGAACGTCTGCTCATCGAACTCGCACGTGGTGATGTGTGCCGTGAACAAATCTCCCATCTGGGGACTGAGATAATGGATGATCGATGGAGACTGGAAACCAACGTATATTCCTAGCTGGCGCCTGGTCCTAACTTGCTTCGCTGATGCGGTGATATCGGAACGAAAATAGCGCACTCGAAGATTCGCAAGTGAGTTACCGACGGCGGAAACCCATGGACGATCTCGTACGGCAAAATAGTGTTCTCGGACGTGGGCCTATACTGGATGAGAGCCGCGGCATTCAAGACAGCATGTCCCCAACTTGACAGTGACAAGTTCGAGCGCAGAAGCAAGGGTCTAGCGGTCATTTGGATCTGCTTCACGACGTTTTCTGCAGGTGGCGTGATCGCTTGGGGCACCCTGGCCGAGAGATGCTCAAGAAAATGGTGCATGCCGTGAAGGGTATGCCTCTGAAGTAGAGTGACCTTGCTGCCCATGGGAAGAAACTATGTCAGCCATGCGCGATGGGTAAACTACAGAACCGACCGAAGGCCAAGCTCCTCAGCCAGAAGCTCAAGTCCCATGGTGTGCTGGACACCGTGGTGAGTGATGTCTGCAGACCGATATCGCCTCCGTCAGGCCTGTTCAACTACTACATGATTGTGAGGGACACGTCGGCAAGGTTCTCCAAGGTGCACCTGCTCGCGACAAGGAACGAAGTGATGCCGAAGCTGCTGACAAGCATTATCCACTTCAAGACACAGTTCCCTGGCTACACGATTAGGAACGTGCGTGTCGACAATGCGTCTGAGTACGTGTCGAAGTCTTTTCAAGAGTTCTGTTCATCCAGTGGCATCAACCTGGAAACATCGGTCCCATGTGGGCACAACACGATTGTCGTATTCGCTCAGTTCGGCGCATGGGGGTACCGGTGGGTCGCTCTTGTCTTTGTAGACGCTGGCGGCACACTCTGGCAACGGGACAATGTAAGAGAAATACAGTCCATTTCCATTCTCCTCACACTCCTCTACGACTTCGCCGTGTTCGTTCATTAGTCGCAGGCACTCTACTAGTATACCACTGAAGAGCCTAGCCGAGTCGACATGCAAACCATTCTACCGCAAATCCTTGAACCCAATCAAGTTGCGCGATGCTGTTGGCGCAAAGATTGCCTTCTTGATGGTGACAACGGTTCCGTTTGGCAATCGGACTTGAGCTTCCCCAACACCACGAGCAATCGATGAGACGCCTCCGATGTCTTGTCCGATTCTTCTAGCGACGAGAATAACTTCGAGGATGGCGTGCGTCGTGGCACGGTCGATGAGGCAGACACGTGACTCGGCGTCGCTGCCGCTGTAACTTTCGACACAATGCGCTTCAGCTCCGTCGCTATCATCCGAGAATTTGGCCATGAAAGTGGATTTCTTTGAAGACGATGACGGTGACACTCCCCCTTTCATCGGCTGAGATGAGCCCGTGTTTGCTTGGACTGTTGATACAGCTTGTAATGCAACTCTGGAGTCTTGCACTTCTTGGCCCAGTGTCCAGTCAACCCACACTTGTGACACGCGTTGTCGGCTCAGAGACGTGCTGCACATTGCGAAAACTAGTCTTCTCCTTTCCAATGTGAGGCTTTCGACCATTGTCCTTCCTTTGCCATTTCCCCTGGCGGAATCCCTTGGGTTTGTCAGCAGGACGCGAGGCTTCACCGTAGTTGACCTCGGCTGTCACAGTCTTCGCCGATGCATCGGGCAGAGGTCGTTCGTCATGGTTGCGTTGAAGTTGTAGACCGTGCTTCTCATCAAGCAGCAGAGCGGCCACCATCTTATTGAAAGTCTGGTGATTCATGCGCCGGTACTGCTTTTCCAAGATACGCCCAGCAGGGCTGAATGTCGTGAGTGTCGTCTCAATCTTGTCAGACTCACTTAGCCTCTTGCCACACCATAATAGCTCACTGGCGATGCCATACAGCTTTGTTGTGTACTCAGTGACAGTTCTGAAGTTGTAGAAGCACAGCTTGTTCCATCCGTCATTGCGGAGGGGCAACATTGCTTGCTTCCGATCAGTGTCAAAACGCAGCCATAGACTTGTCCAGATCACCACAGGGTTGCCGTCTTGAGGTAACTGAACTTCAAGTCCGGATGGAGGTGCCGGAGTATCATGCACACCGGGCGGCGTCCTTACGAACAGCAATATCCCGTGCTGTAGTTCCAGTCGGCAGAACGAAGTTCTCATCGACGGTCTCACTGATACCATCAGCGCACAAGTTGTTCATCCCTTCGAGCGACCACACAATATAGTTTCCACCACCGATCTCCAAAGCCGGGATCTTGAGTTTCTCCAAGTTAGCCATGGTTCAAAACACGGAAATGTGGAAGCGAGTGTGATGAAAGAGAGCGTAGAACTTAATCCACAGAGGAGCGAGTTGTTCCTTAGTCTTGGCGCGTGGGTTGACGCTTTCATTGCTCAATGTCTTCGCGAGCACGCTTCACGTTCACCCCCTTCGAGGCGAGGATCTCCTCGATGCGCTTGTCAACTATCTTGCGCTGCGCCGTGCAGTGAAACGGAACTTCTTCGACGATGCGAACGATGTCCTTCACCCGGTCGCTGCGCGCAGCGCAGTTGTTCAGCGACTTGACAATGGCGCCACTCACACGGATGACGCGCTCAATCGCTTCTTGCAGATTGTCACAAAGCTGATCGAGGTCCTTGGCTGGGCGCGGTTGGCGTACTGGATTGACCGTCCGAAGTCCGAGCGACGAGGGATCGAGTAGTTCTTCCTTTGGCTGCGGCGTGTTTTCTTATTGGACTCGCACGTGTAGACCTTCACCGCTGGACCGCAGCCACTGAGGTCGAGGACGTTGATCTTGAGATCTTCGACGCGCTTGTTGTCGATGCAGATAAAGAACTTAAGGTTCGCAACGCTATTAACAGCCACACCACTGGTCCTTGCACGAGCACTGACCGCTTGCATTAACGTTCAAGGCACGGACACACACGACTTGTTGCTTGAGTCGACAGACGATGCGTAGACGAGTCGTCCGCGTTTGCAAGCACTTATGGGCTGGACAACTAGGGGGGGCCGAGAGCGAGACGACAAGCGCAGCAACGACCGAGACGACAAGCCGGAGCGAGATGCCGCGCGGAAACGGCGAGCGAAGCGAGCAGAACGCCGGGTGGGGACGGCGTGGGAGGCGAGCGAGTCAGAGGCTCAGCGGGGCAACGAGGTGGGCGGCTTGGTCGGCGAGGGCTCAGGCGGGAGCCTGCAGTGCTGGTAACGTGTTGTGGGGTTGGTGGCAAATTGCCGAAATGAGAATGTATTTTGTGGGTCGCGACTTTCGGGAGCAGCGCTGCCTTTGTTCTCTCCTATGTTTGACAACCATGGGGACAATCCATGGAATTTCTGGGACCGCCATGTGGTTAAAATACTGGCTGAAATACATACTGTCAAATTCCCGGATAGTCAACTAAAATACCCGATTCTTGGGGATGAGGACGCACCATTAGATATGCCCTTAGGTTTGGGTTCTGGTAGGCCAAAAACCCTGCGGGAGTCGTTCCACTGTATCCCTCTTCAATAATTTGCGGTCAGGGGATTTGTGGTAGACTCGCAGTGGTCAACTATAAATCTAAAGCTCTTCAACACATCCATCTTCAATTGAATTCTCTCGCACCCGACTCTCAGGCCCACAGCTTGGATTTGTTGACTTGGGCAGCTTCCCGAACCTTCTCGTAGATGTGCCCATTCGGAGTGTCCGGACCTGCCAGATTCATGGAGGCCTCATTGGGATACAGCAGCGAAAACTCATTGTCAAATTGACTCGCGCCCGACTCGTGCACGGCGACTGGATTGATTCGGTTCCTTCGCAGCAGTACATTTCTCACGCTCATTTTCTCGAGCTTAGATGCTTGCACAGCGGCGACTTCGTCGTCGTTGTCTTCTCCACTGTGCGACTCGGACCCGCTCTCGCCAGTATCTTCGGGGCCATCCTCGCTGGCACCTTTGGGCTCGTCTGGAGGACGCTCGTTCAGTGGCGAACTCGTGCTCATCTTGCTCGCAGTTTGATTGTTGCCACGCTCTCCCGAGGGCAGCTTCGTTGGCGCAGCCTGCGCTGATGTCCATAGCCGCTTGGCCCAGTCGGCTCGCTGCTGGCGCACGTACTGGCGTTTCTTCTCGTTCGTGACACCGACAATGTCGAGCGTCGACGAGATGAGTGCCGTCTTGATGTCGCGGTCCAGCGGTGAGTCGCCCGCAAAGCTCGGCGCGTGGTTGACCTCAAAGAGCCAGGCCTTCCCGGCAGCATCGAGCATGACGTCAAAGCCCAGGATCTCAAAACACTTGGGACCCCATTGGGCCTCGGCCGCGTCATTGGTTCCAAAGTAGCTCTTGTAGGATGACTGCAGCTTGGGCTCGACACACAAGAGTGTCTTGACGACGAGATCGCAAATTTGGCGCCACACGTCGACACTCGAGCACCGCCCTGCGTCGTCCAGTTGCTTGAGCACGGACGCGACGCTACGCTTGCTCGCCTGGCTGTCGCCGTGGCCAGTTGTGGCCTGTTGGAAGTCCTTGCTCTTTTTGTTAATGGCGTAACTGGAACAGTAATAGTATGCGTCAGTATTCAGCCGCGATCAACAAAGACGTTGATGGCACGCACTTGGTGAGGTGCATGCGCTTCTTGGCCAGGTTCTTTTTGGTCGGCTTTTGAAACGGCGTTGTGCAAAAGCGCGCGAGTCCGTTGCGAAAGATATGGATCTTGAGCGGGTGCACACTCGACACGAGCACGTAGATGCGCAAGTCAAATTTGAGCCCATCGAGTAGCAGCGGATTGTCGATGTACCTATTGTAGAGTCAAGATTGGTTCAGATCATGTGACAGAACGAGGTGAAGAGACCCATAGAAGTCACACGTACCGCTGGACCACACAGGGCTCGTTCGTAGGGAGCTTGGCAAACGACTGGATCAGCGA
The DNA here is from genome assembly GCA_023334575.1 of Pythium volutum. Lineage (NCBI taxonomy): Eukaryota > Oomycota > Peronosporomycetes > Pythiales > Pythiaceae > Pythium > Pythium volutum. The sequence goes on along the minus strand of JAADVC010000935.1, from coordinate 7,727 downwards.
GATGCCTTTGCCCTGGCACAGTGTGCGCGGCTTGACAATGTACGTGGCGTTCTTGGGACCGTGTTCCATCGCCGACTGCAGCTCGACCGTCTCGGCTGGGATCAAAAACGTCCGCGGAAAGAACTCGAACTCGTTTGGTAGCACTTTATAGATTGCATTCCTGTGGTGAGAAGACACACAAATCGTGAGCCATTTTACGGCAATGGAGCAGAGGGGACACAGACGGGACCTACAGGTTATTGGCGAGAAAGTCTTTGCGGCAGATCTCCTCCATGGAAGGAAAATGGTTGACCTTCTGAAAGGGCGAAAGCCGTGGGAGGTCACGCAGCAGATCGCCACGGTCGCTCCACCAAATGTCCCACTTGCTCAGCAGCAGCAGCGCCGCGCCACTGGTGCTACTCTCTGCCGCCGTTTTCTTGACCAGTCGAAAGTCGCGCTCGCGCAGACACTTGCGGATGATGGCGTAGCGACACGACGAAATGTCGACCGTGACGCGGCACGCGCGGCGGCGGCGCTGGACCACACTACCGTCCGCTGCAGTTGCCACGTCCACCGTTGCGCGGCTCCGAGGTCCAGTCAATGCACCGCCCGTCGCGCTGGCTGCACGCGAGTTGCGGCGTCGCACCACCGGTACCGACGATGTACTTACGGTCGCGGCCTTGACATGCACGGCCGTCATCTTGCCCGAGACGCTCGCGCTGCGCAGAGGCGGTGGCGCCGTCGCCGTTGTCGTCATCACCAGTCGATGTGGCTACCACTTTTGTCGGTAAAAATACCGACTCGGTATTTTTACTAGGCACGGCAACTATACACATTGGGTATACGTCCATCCGGATACGTCTCTTCAGTGTAGCTGCTCGGTTTTGCAAGCAGACCGAAGAGACATGGGCTCACTTTTCCATTTTTCCAGTTTGCCATTTCCCAGAATCCAGAAGAGAAAGAACGATGGTGCTGGTCCACGTGAAGCGCGGCGACAAGAACGAGTTCCTCTTTGAGACGACGACCGCTACGTCCAACGACGCGCTCGCGCGTGCGCTGTGCCGCGTCAACAATGCGCGGCTGCGGCTCCAGGCATTGGCCGACGCGCTGCCCGGACTCGCCAAGTTCGGCGTCGCCAAGTCGCCCAACGAACAGGGACTCGACCAGTACCAGGAAGACAACCAAACCAAGCCGCGCGGCGAGTTTTACGAGCCCGATCCCATGGGCATGCGCACGGGCGACGGCGTCGGTCCGCAGCTCACGAGCGTGCTCACGCAGGTCGCCGAGGACGCCAAGCAGTATCTCCATAGCCAGCTGCAGGTCGCCCAAAAGGTCGCCATGACGCAAGCGATCTTGGACGAAAAGCTCATGAACATTCGCGGCGCGACCATGATGGCGTTCCCCATGGGGCTGCCGGCGTACGACCCCATCAAGATCTTACTGGATGCCCAGGACGTCGAAGAGGCGCTCGCCGAGAGCTCGGCCGTGCTCGAGGTCACGCCCGAGGACACGACCGAAGTGTGGTGGGCGGGCAAGCAGTTTTTCCGCGACCAGTTTGTGCGCGACCTCGTGGGCAAGAATGAAAAGACCAAGATTGTCGTCAAGCTCCAAAAGAAAGGCGCGGGTATGCCCGCGCGTGAGGCCGCCGTGAGCGAAGACGAACGCAAGGCCATGATGGCGTTCTACTTTAAGAAGCAGGAAGAACTCAAGAAGCTCGCCGACGACGATGCCGAAGACTTCATGACGTCGTCGTGGGCTGACCCCAAGCAGCTCAAGAATTCGCTGCGTGGCACCAACAACATTCGACCCTTTTGACCGGGTCGACCGCCCCCCATACTTTCGCTTGGATGAATATTCAGTATCTCTATTAAAAATCGTCGTTGAGGTCGCCCGCGTCGCGACGCTCTGGTATACACTGCGATGGCTCCGGAGCACGGTCCAGTTCTGGCTGCGGAATGGTCGTTTTCACTTTTCGTGGAGACGATGAATATTTCTTGGCGTGGCGCTTCTTCTTCTTTTGTTTGTCGACAGGTTTGGTAGGAGAGACGTAAGGTTTTTCACTTTCATCCACGGTCGTCTTACCTGGGTCATGGTGCTGTCCTAGCTTCTCATTCTCAAGTTCATTTTCTCGGGTCTCTCCAGCAGATAGCGTCGGTGGGTCAGCAGCCTCGCCGATTTCATCGTCGTCTTCGTCTTCCCCTATGCCTTCCACCGGCGACGCCGCCGCTGACCCACTGAAGCTGGCCAGCGATCTTGCTCTCGGTTTGGGTTCCACGGCAAATCCCGTGGGGCGTCGATTATGGACCGTTGATTTGGATCGATGGCCGTGCGGTTTGTGTGACGCCGTCAATGCGAGATCTTGGAGCTCTTCCACAGCGTCCGATTCTTCAACTGTCGAAAGTGGCTCGGGGAGAAGAAGCTCGGGATCTTGTATTTTGCCGACGCGGAAAGCGAGGTCTGGCTGCGCGAACCCGTCGGCTTCTTCGACAGTCTCGCTTTCCTCCAGATCATTCGTAGTGGATTCGACTGGGTGTAGAGGAAGAGGGCCAGCAACAGGCGAAAGTGTCGGCGTGTCCGCCTCGGATGTGTTACGACCGTCTGATAATGACGACGCCGCATCAGTGATCGCTTCTTTCGCAAAGGGGACTGCATCGCCAGACTGACTCTCTTCAGCCGACTCGCTCGTCGTGGCCATTTCGTGGTGTTCCTCTCCTGGCTCCTTGGCGACTTGCCGTTCGTTCTGAATCACCTCGGTCCTCTCTGTCTGTGGTACTGGCTTGTCTTCAAACCGTTCCATATACGTATCGCGTAGCCCCGAAACTTCGTCCGCTGCCTGGCCATCGCTGCTTCCCACGAGCTCTTTCTCGTGGCGCTTTTCTGCCACAGCCATCACCTTCAAATTCGCCTGCAGATCTCCCCACAACTGAACCAACTCGTCGCGCTTGTCTCGCTTCAGTACGCCCAGCGCAGTTGTTCCGCCACGGTCTGCGAGCGTCGCATCGGCGCCGCTCTGTAATACCAGCCGGACCATCCCGACCTGCTTCTTGCGCGCCGCCATGAGCACGGCACTCTCTTGGCGGGTCGAGCTCGTAGCGTTCACAAAGCCGTGGTCTTTTGCCCACTGCAGATCCTTCAACATATACTCGGCGGCTTCTATGAGACCGTGGGCGGCGCAGTAGTGGAGCGCTGTGAATCCGTGCGTGTTGGCTCGCTTCCATGCGAACGGGTTCGGGGTGGCTGGCGACTGCAGTAGCACCAACGCACAGTCTTCTTTCGCAGCGTCGCATGCCATCAGCAGCGCGTGGTTCTCGTTGCCGTCCGTCTCACCAAGGCCCGCACCGTGCTGGAGGAGCAGCTTGACCACCGCGGCGTGGCCGTACTTGGCCGCTGCGAGCAGCGGGAATTGAAGCACGCGCCGGCCATAGGCACTGCTGCAGGACCCAGAACCTCCGGCCTTGTTGCCACTCGCAGAGAGCAGTGGGACGCCGTGGTTCACGTTGGCGCCGTGCTGGAGCAACAGCCTCACGACCGATTCGTGCCCGTTCATGCTCGCAGCTAGCAGCGGACTCGCGCGCACGTTAATGTCGGCCACGGAATTATAGACCACGCCCACGTGGGCGTCCATTGAGAGGCGCTGGCCATCGGTGGCACGGACTGGGGCCTCGAGCATTTGCTGCGTCGCGGTCGCCATGCCTTCAAGGCTCGCGAGCAGCAACGCCGAGACGCCCTTCTCGTTGGCACAGTGCGCGTCGGCTCCCTGCTGGAGAAGCCACAGCGCGATCGTCTCGTGGCAGTACTGGCATGCGTAGATCAGCGGTGTACTTTCCCACATGCCGCGAAAGTTGATAATCTGCCAGTGCTTGCTAGCCGCGATCTCAACGATGCGTTCGACGAGCCGTTGGTCGCCGTTCTTGACGGCCTTGAGCAGCTGCGTCGAGAGTTCTTCGAATGTGAGCTGCTGGAGATTGATGCCTCTCGTGGCTGTGAGGATCTGTGCGCTGGGGCCACTGTTTGTTCTCGCTGCCACAGCCGAGGTCGAGGCCGATGTGGACTCCTTCAAGATTTCAATCGTGGGCGAGCTGTGTGAGGGCAAAGCGAGCTGGGGCCCGCTGGTTGCATTGGTACTGACGGCAGGGGTAGTCTTGTTTTGCTTCCGCAGCAAATTGCAGGTCCAGTTAGACGCAGTCCCGCTCGGTCGACTCGGAGGAGGTCTTCTGGGCCCATCGCTTAGAGCTGGCCCTCCTGAGGACGCGACGACGGCCAGTGGCTGCGCCGCGACTTTTGACTCGGCTGATCCCATCGCCGTCCACTCAGCCACCACACCTGAGAGGAAAGGCTGTCAACTTGGGCCGCAGCAGGGCGACTGTTGCTTGATTTTATATTAGCCGCCATAGAGAGCTCTCCATACGTGGGGGAATCTAAATATGACACTGGCACGAAAAGTTTGGTGATAATTTAAGGTTTAATTGACGTGAATTTGAATGCAGAGTCATATTGGAGTTGAAAAGAGAGAGAAAGAGACATGGGAGCAAAGACATCGCGAGGCGGCAACGGCTACACACACTATCCTAACTAGTTCCTATAGGTACTGTAGCACCGACGAGACTCAGCCGAGCTTGAACGACGATGCCCCTCCGGGCGGACCGTACATGCGACGTGTGCGCCGCGCATTGTCGCCGCCGTCGTTGGTGCCACCGCCGAGGCACTCGGCCATGTTGTTGTTGCTGCTGCCGTGGCGAGCGAGAGGCTGTGTCTGCGAAATCACGAGCGCGTCCCGGTGGACAGCGCCGGGCGGTGCCGTGACACGCTCGCGGTCGAGCTGCGCCGACGTCGGCTTGCCATAGTACGACGTGTCCTTGTCGGCGATCGGATTGTGCTCGGGCGTTTGACCGTGGCCCTGGAAGCGGCGCGTCTTGCGCTCGTCCATGAACGAGTTCGCGGCCGAGTTGTCGCCGTAAATGATCGAGCCCATGGTCGAGCCGCCGCCTGGGGGCTTGGCGCAGCGCGTGCTCGAGCGGTCCGACATGTGGTTGTTGTTGTTTTGCGTGGGTGGCGGGCCAAAGCGATTCGACATGGTGGTTACGAGAGGAGAGCGGGTGGGGAGAGAAGATGTGTGTGTGTGTGTGTGCGTGGAGAAGGAAGCACTTGCAGGAATGACTCGCTCAATGCACGGGAGAAACAGAGAATGCAGAACACATGCGCCGTGTGTCGCGGGTCTATTTGAAGCCGGGTGGAACCTGGTGGCTTTGCCTGGGCGGAAGAGAGAGATCCTTTGGGCCAACACAGTATTCTGATCTGATCGCGATTGGGACACACGGCTCGCAAAAGTATTAATACGCAGCTTCAGCGCGATGAAACCCATTTCTACGGGACCAGAGCCGTAGTGCGGACCCCACTAGGTACTGACTCGCCTTGCTGGTGGGGAATCTTGTATACATGACCTCAGTGGTGATCTCTCTGGTCGTGCGATCAGGGTCTTGCTTGTTTCTGTGGAGCTCGTCACCGATGCGTGCGTTGCTCGCTGTCTCTACTGTCACGCCGACCTCGGTCTCGGCTGCGACGCTCTCGGTCCCGATGTGACGACGACCCGGTCTCTCGATCCTGATCAGCATACCGACGGCGAGACGACCGCTCGCGACTGCGGCTTCTGGATCGGCTTCTAGAACGGTTTGGACGACGGTGAATACTACGGTGATGCGATCCTCTCGATGGACTGCTCGAGCGCCGACGGGATCTCTGGGCATCCCGTCGTCGATTTGACTCTTGGGACGGCCTGTGTCTCGCCATATCGCGAACGTGAAGCGCGTCCGTGTACTCGCTCCAGTGTTCGACAGGCGTGCGGAAGCGACTGCTGTCCTCTCCATTCGCGGAAGCTCTCGCTGGCGTTGCGAGTGCGGCGGGCGGGGCGACAAGTACTAGTTCTCGACCGGTCTCTTCGCTCAGCTGCGCCATCGAACTCGCCAGAATCTCACGGACCATGTCGTACGGACCGGCGCGCGTGGCCTTGGCGCGGTAGGTCGGACGGCGACGTGCACGACTGGGCGGTGGGTTGGCAGGGACAGTGACTGGCGGAGGTGGCGGCTTGGGTTCCCCAATAGGCTCGCTGGTTTGGACCGACAGAGACTGCTCGACCTGTAACACCGAGTCGTTACAACAAGAGGACGGCCAGCAATGGACACGATAGAAACGTACGGTATCGGTGGGAGCCGTCGGGAGGATCTGGATTCCAATCTCGACAATCACAAACTTCCAGAGCGCGAGGACGAACGCCTATCACGTATTATACAGGGGGAAAACAAACGTCAGCACCAACCATTCCTCTAACCCGCTTGGATGGCGGCTATCTCACCTTGACATCGGTCGCGCCCAGAAACTCTTCTAGCTCGACGGCGATTAAATCCGGATGGCAAAACTCTGGATGGTCTAGCAGTCCCAGTACGTACTCGACGAGGTCGGTGTCAACGTCGTCGGCCGACGCCAGCTCCTGGTGCCGCGCAATTTCGTGCTTGATCCATCGCGCGAGCTTGGCTTTGAGTGTCGTGTTCGCTTCACTATCTTCACTGAGAAAGAGACGTGTACACGCGCGCGGGATGCGACGCCATTGCTCCACGGTCGCATACAGCGCCGCGGCGTGGGGCGCGAGTGCCGTGATCGCGGCTGTCAACTGCGACGGCTCCGATGTCGGCAGCGCCGTCTCAAAAGTCGTCGCAGAATCTACAAGACTGTCGTTGCCATCGGATGGGACATCACTGAATGTGTCTTGTACTTGCAGCGACGCCACGGCCTGGTCGGCGGCGGCATGGCTCTGATAGAAAAACTGCGGGTACAACGCGCGTCAGTACGACGATCGATCCAGAGATTCAGCCAAATACTGCACAAACGCACTGCATGGGAATCGTGCTTATCGTAACAATGGCGGTCGCCGTGGCACGTGCGCTGGAATAGAGAAGAGATAGAGAGGCGTGAGCATATTTCAGATTTGGGGACGCAAAGCGCGGGCCTCACTGAGTGGCTTGCCAGCGAGGCCGCCGGCACAAAATGCTGTGGAGAGTAGCCACAGTCGATTGGTGCAAACGGCGGCTCTGCACGGAGCCGCGTCGCTGCTAAAAAACCGTCAATCTCGCGGCGCAGTCCATCGACGTAGGCGAGAAACTCGGCCATCTGTGAGACTTTAGTACTGCACAATCCCTGGACTGTACGGCCATTGGTGGAAACCAATGGACTCGAATGGTGGCCTTTATAGCCAATCACAAAATCCACACAAACCGAGACGAGCTCAGGCTTTCGCGTTTCCATTTTTCGAGTTGACCACAAGTCCACACAGCTCTAAGCCACTCTCAGTTTCAACTGGGTGCTAGGCTGCGCATCTTGCGCAGTTTACATGTAGCCAGGGGAGCTGGAGGGAGAGAGACAGTTCTTGGCGGCGTCGCTGATTCCCTGGGTCAAATCCACCGATTGAAATAAAATAGAGCTGGTACCGTCGGCGCTCCTGCAGACTAGGTCCCAGCGCTGGGATCTGGACTGCTACTGTAGCTCAGCACTGAGATCTAGACTGCTATGCACTGTAGTTTAGAGTTGCTTCAAAGTCGCCCCCGTTAGAGGGAGGCCCCTGCCCTTGCCACTGCTACTCTTTTTCTGCTTCGAGTGCAGTACGCTCACGTACTCTCTGGCAGTGTGAATAGGGTCATAGTGTTCATGTGCATGGTCGTGCCATGGCTCCCAGGTGGATCCTTGGCGCCGCCGAGCTC
>JAADVC010000934.1:0-14070 GCA_023334575.1 Pythium volutum | reverse complement strand
ACTATTATCTATGTCAGTTAATAAGACATATTGTTTTTCTGGGACAACTTTCTCAAATTCCAGCCAATCAGGCTCTTACTTAGCTGAAAAGAAAGACAATTCAAAGCTCGTTCTAAACTTTTTTGAATGAACGCGAACGGATTCCAGGAACACAAAAAAATCTATTTGAATTATTCATCCAAATCTAGGGGGATGTCATCAGCAACCTTGAGGAACTCCTCCTCAACTCCAATGCAGTGATCGACGTACTTGATCCATTCTTTCTCGTCAAACTTGTCTATGGCTTTGTTGGCGAGATGCTCGACCTCCGCGAGCGAGAAGTTGACGTTGTGTGCGGCGACAAACCGCTTGACGTAGGACCACACCATCTCTATCGGGTTTAACTCGGGGTGGCCGACCGGGAGAAATTGTACGAGGCGCCCGTATTTCTTGGCGAGCTCGGCTACTCGGTAACGAGGCGACGGTTTGTTCAACTTGCACAGATTCGCAATCTCCACCTTGGTCAACTGCATGTAGTCTTCTTTCGTTCGGTTGTCGTCGACAACAACACCGTGGCTGACAAGCCAATCGGCCAGCTCGTCCTTCCGTAAACTGGATTTTGCAGGCTTGGTCTCTTCCGTGAGCGTCGTGTGATAGCTTGCGCGGTCGATCACGAGCACGGAGCCTTCCTCGACCACCGGCAGCACCTTTTTCTCTAGCCAGTCATTAAAAACGTCTGCGTTCATCTCCGTGTGGTAGTCAGACTCTTTGAGAGCCTTGCTACCACGAAAAATGAGGCGGGCACCAGCAACGAAGCCGGTCTTGCCGCCAATGTGGCAGATAATAGAGCGTTCGCCCTTTCCTTGTGGGACTTTCAGTCCACCCTCTCCGTTCGCGTCTTGCCAGACGTTATCTGGAGTCATGTTCTTGTTCACCCACGTCTCGTCTTGATAGTAGATTGGTCTTCCTTCCTCGCGATACCGGCGAATATTTTTGATGTAGGCGATGCGCTGCGCGGCGATCGTGACGTTCTCGCGTAGATCCTCGTAGTAGTTCCGTCGCTTGCCGTACGAATAGTTCATTTTGTCCGTGAGAAAGCGATAGAGAGTAGAGCGCGACCACTTCCAGCCGAATGTTCGCGTGCACGGGCGCTGCTCCAGCTTCCGAAGCAACACGTCGAGCGTCACGCGCTCTTTTGCTGCGTTCATTTCATGAATAGTCGCGCGCACGACACCCGTAAAATAAAGAGGAACCTCCATAGCACGCTCGCGCGTCTCTTCGTCTGGGAAAGGCTCGCCGACGTCAATTTTTTTTCGAATGCCAATTATCGTTTTTTGGGCAATATTGAAACAGTCTGCCGTCCGCTCCAGGGGTCGTGAGACCTTCGAACGACTGTTGTTGCTCGCCTCCTTCTCGAAGTATCTACGACACGTGTCGATGGCCTCGGCAGTGTCGCGGGAGATGACTCTATGCGCCCGCTTTCGCTTCGTTCCGACGCGCTCGTCGCTCATGTTTTTATGCTCGAAAATATTTGCAACCAAGACGCCGATCGCCACAAATGGACCACCAATCGACTCCCCATCGAATGCTCTTTTTATCCAATGGCGTAATTAACCCGAAAACGGTCGAATTGTGTCCAATAGCTTGCCCGAAAAAAACCCACACAAACGCCTATATCCGGTTGTCTTATTAAGTGAAACAGATAATAGTCCAGATCACTGTTGCCGCTATTCTCGGCTGTGGGTCTGCACCTGGCATTGTCCCGTTCTTTCGAGTCGACTGGGTTTTGGCTCGTGGGCCTGGCTAAATCGAGAACCACCAAACGCGTGCGCATTCCATTTTGCTCGGCTTCTTCCCAGTCAGTAATTATCCGCCGGCGATGGCGCCGTCGTTCGTGGCACGCGCGCTCGACGCGTACGCCTCGGTGCAGGTCGAACTGCAGGGCCAGTACTCGATTCGGCGCCTCCGTCAGCTTGTGCACTTTGCCCATACAACGCCTTCGCTCAGGGCGGTAGCGATCGCGCTTGCGACGCCTCTGCCGTGCATCGTGCTCGTCGTGGGGACCGATCTCGTGCGACTGAGCCCACTCGAGCACGGTGAGAACCTTGCGTTCTGGACACGCACTTTCTTTTCGGTGCTCACCATCACGGTCGGAAGCCTCATTCAAATCAGCCACGCGTCCGCGTCGCTGCGGTTCTCGCCTCGGCAATTGGCGTTTGTCTCGATCGCGCTCACGTTGCTCGATTGTACGAACGTGGCCGTTCTAAGCCGTGTCATTGGCTTTCCCGTGCCGTTCTCCGTGCAAGCCGTGACACCGCTGTGGCTCACGGGCCTCTCGTTCTCGTTGTGGTCCATTTGGAAGCACGAGTTGCGCGTGAATGAAGATGCGCGCCTTGGCCTACTACAATATGCGTGGCATTGTGTCTGCCTGCCCACGATGGTCATAGTCTACCCAAGTCTTCGCTTCGTCTTTGGTATTGCAGGCGACTACGGCAAGATGGCGATTACGCTCGTATTGCCATTTCTCAAACTCGCGTTTCGCAACTGGTCGAGCTACGGTGCGTACCGCGTCGAAGACTTGGCGCCCGCGGTCGTGAGCTTTAGTGTCGACGTTTTCCACGCGCTTTTCCTGTCGTCCATCATGCAGGGGCCCACTTCGAGTGGCAATCTCCTCGTGACCATGGTCATTGATTTTCTCCAAGGCTGCGTGAGTGTGTACGAAGTCATCAAAGTGATGCGTGCGGCCGCTTCGGCGGCCATCCAAATCCAAACGATGGAAACTGCGAGCAGCGGCGCTGGTCCTCGGCTCCTCGCGCCGGTCATGCAACCGCGCAGCGTCGTTCATGAAGCCGTGAAGATTCTGGACGCGCATCCACACGTGGTGGAGCGGTGTCCATCAATCGCACTCGCGAGACACTTGCGGCCGATAGCAACGCTGGCCCGACGAGCCACCGTGCGCACGACACGCATTGCCGCGGCGCCAATGTTGCGAGTGGTCCCACAGGGCCCGATCAAAGCCGTCCCAGGCGTACTGTCTTCACAGAACGCTTTGCTGCTCTCACCGTGCGACCAATCGCGTGCTGCGTACGTGCGCCAAACGCTTCATGTGCTCCACATGGTCGAGTTCTACCTGCTCATCGAGTTTACCGAGATCATCATCGCACTCATCTACTGTACGTGATACTCCTGGATCTCACAGGACCAAGCTAACACTCTGTGTACGTAGCGGTCTACCTCGCGGCCATGTCGCAGCTCCCGAATCGCAGGTACTACCTCCAGCTCCGGACCATGACCGACGCCGAGTTGGCAGTCGCGCTTCACAATGTGCTCACCTATGCAGCACTGGAGCTGCTGTCGTTTCTGCTGCTCACTGCCGTCCTGACAAAGCTGCTGGGCTTTCCCGCCTTTCGCATCTTGGCGTTTGCGCTGCAACAACAGTGGGTCATTGTCCAGTCGCAGTTGGTGATCTGGGTCTGCCTCGTGATCCAGATCTCGATCGAACACTTTGGTACGGGCTCCTCTCCTTCTTCCAGGTTCCTTGATCATGCCGTGGGCTAAATCGTGTCTCTATTTCAGGCAACGATTATACATTCCAGTTTAAGTGGCTCCATCAGCAGTAGTTTTTAAGTATGTAGTATGTACTCCCCCTCCTTCTAAGCCGTCTTTACGACTACTTACTGCACCGTCTCTTGCGGAAACAAGAACGTAAACGTCTTGTCGGTCTCGGCCGCGTGCTGCATCTCCTGGCGGTGGCGCACGAGCCCGGCAACGTCGTCCCAGTGGAAGTCGTCGTTCGTGCGGCGCACGATGCCGTCTTCATCCAGCACGAGACGATGTGGCACGTGCTGCACGGCGTACGGCTCGGGCACGTCGTAGCAGCCAAAGTGAAGCACCGTGGGCGTCTCGCCGTGGCGAAAGTCGCGACACACGCGCGGCTTTTCCGTCGCAGGGTTGATCGTGTCGAGAAACGCGAGCGTGTCGCCAACGTTGTGGTCGAGATTGATTAGTACAAAGTTGACCAACTTGCTATGGCCGCTCTTGGACCAGAGCTCAAAGATTTCGACCTCGTCGACGCAGGCGCGGCTCCAGGTCGCGTACAAGAGCACGATCGTCGGACGCTTGGTGCGGTGCACGATCTCCAGTAGACTCTGCGGCTCGCCCGACTCGAGCACGACGAGCGCGAGGTCTGGCGCACGCTGGTTCAGCAGCGACATGGTGCGTTTGGGATGTGGTGGGATCCGGGGCTCTGGATTCCAGGGCGTCTCTTCCAGAGTCTGGAGGGGACGCCTCTCTGACTGGTCAAGAGATCTGAAAAGCCAGCCTGTTATTAAATACAATCCATAAGCAGAGAAGGAGAAACGCTCGGGTAGTAGTAGAATCTTAATATGTCTCTTTTTTCGAAAAGTATTAGTACTGACAAATGTCAATGGAAAGATCTCACTTGCTCTCTTTGTGCTCTGAGCTCTTCTATGCCGACGTGGTAGATGGAGACGACGATGCTTGACGTTGCAGTGGCGCCTTGAAACTGTGGGCGCGATAGCTCTTGCGTCGTGACGGTACCGCCGTCGATTCACTCGTACTGGTGGTCGCGACGCCACGCGAAACCAGGAGCTGGTGCTGCGCGCGCTTCTCGTTCTTTTCCTTTTCGTCGTACACGCGTCGCTCGGCACGTTGCTTGGCGCGGACCATGGCCATCGCGTCCTTGTATTGCACAACGTACGCGTGGTTGCGGCTCGCGTTTACGCGCATGCTGCGGCGCACAGTGCTCTTCATACCCGAGTCGAGACGGAACGCCGAGAACAGTGTATCGATCGGCGCAACGTCAGCGTGTACAAATAGTGGGAACCCCAAGAGTTCGTCAATGTCGGTGCGAAAGGCGACGCCGCTCTTGCTACTCGTGCTCGTCGTGGTCGTCACCGACTCGGTGTCGTCGTCGACCTGACTGTCGGCATCCAAATCGTCTCGTGCGTCGACGGCCGTCTCGTCTTTTCTGGTCGTCGGGTAGAAGATCCAGTCGAGGACGTCGGCGATTTCCGGCTGCATCTGCTCGAGGGCGGCATCGTCGGGCGCCGGCGTCGTGAGCGTCTTGCCGGTCGCCATCTCGTACAGTACGTGGCCAAAGAGCAAAATGTCCACGTCGACTTTGGCCTCCAGAGGCACCGTGAGCTCGCGACTGTGGCGGTTGCGATCAATCGCCAAGAGAGGCGTGTAAATCTCGGCAATGCGCGCGTTCTCCTGCTCGTCCAGGACGATATTGCCCGCGCTTAAGTGGTCGCACACGACCCCTTTGGACCGCAAGGCCTTGAGCGCTTCGAGCACTTGGCGTCCAAACTTGGCGACTTCCTCGATAGGCAGCGGTGCCGCACGGTCGCGTTGGTATTTTTCTTCATAGGGCTTTGTCGGATTGGCGCGACTGTGGATGCGGTCGAGCAGACTGCCGTTTCGTTCAAAGGGCTGCACGACCAGCAGCGCGCGCTTCTCCTTGGAGTAATAAATCTCGACCACGGGCAAGATGTACGGGTGTTTGAGCGTGACCAGTAATGCCTTGAGCTGGTAGAGCGCATCGCGGTCCTTTTGAAAGTCGACAAAGCTGAGCGATGCGGGGAACAGCGTCATGAGCATTTCGCCACAGCGGTCTTGCAGCAGATTCGCGAGATCCACGCGGAATGAAAACTTGTCGCGCCGTTGGCCAATGGCCGGCAGCGCCTCCTCGCGCCACTGGAAGAGCGGGAACGTGCGGCAGTACTTGGCCGCGAGCAGCACCGCGAGCGCGCCGTCAAACGCCATGTCGATCAACTAGGTAGGGATGCGAGCGCACGATCGGGAAATGGTCGCCTTTCTTGCGTGTTTTTCGATGTAATCAGATATCGTAGCTGTATCAGAGAGAACAATATCTGAGGCAATTCTGATCCTGACGAGACGATCATTCCATCCAATAGTCGCTCCGCATCCAGGTTCAAGTAGATCCTTTCCAGCCAATCAAGGCATTGTCTATTCGACAATTTACACTGCGCGCGCTTACCAACATTCTAGAATAGACATTGTGGGCACTTTTCCCGCAAACAGTAAAAACACCACGCAAAAATGACTTGAATGATTTGAGGGCATTCTGTGGCTGAGTGATCTGTGGCTTTGTGTGAGCGGGAGGATCTCATCCTGCGTCAGCCCCACGTCGTCTCCATCTGCGAACCGACGAAAGCCTCCTCTCGTCCATGTACGCTCACCTCCTCTATATGCGACCCCTTCTCCTCTGTATGCTAATTTACCGTCCTCTATATGTTCACCCTCTGCAGTATGTTTGGCCGCATTGTCCGTAACCGCACGGCCGCGTCGCTGCTCGCGATGCCGCAGACGCAGCACCAGCAGCTGCGCCGCCTCAACCTCCACGAGTTCCAGGCGCTCGAGATCATGAAGACGTTTGGCGTTGAGACGCCGCGCGGCATTCCGGCCTCGACACCCGCAGAGGCCGAGGCCGCCTTCAAGGCGATCCGTGGCTCGCGCCGTACGTTTTATTTTCTCCTACTATCCTCTGGACGAAACGCCAGGGAATCTAATCATTTGTTTGTATGGGGATTTTCATAGAGGGCGTCGACGTTGTGATCAAGTCGCAGGCGCTTACGGGCGGCCGTGGCCTTGGCCACTTTACCAACGGCTTCAAGGGCGGTGTCCACATGTGCACTCGGTACGTTTGTTTTCACTGAACAACCTTTCTTCAAGAACCCCTTATTTATGTGAACACCCCACTGTAGCCCGGAGCAGGCCCGTGAGATTGCCGAGAAGATGCTTGGCCAGACGCTCGTGACCAAGCAGACGGGCGCCAAGGGCATTGAAGTCGCCAAGGTCTTTCTCGTCGAGCGCGTCTACATGCGCCGCGAAATGTACTTTTCGATCCTCATGGACCGCGCGTCGCAGGGCCCCGTGATTGTCGCGTCGCCCGCTGGTGGTACCTCGATTGAGGACGTTGCCGAGGCCACGCCCGAGCTCATCTTCAAGGAAGCCATTGACATTAAGACGGGCCCTACGGACGCGCAGGTCCACCGCCTCGCGACGAGCCTCGGCGCCGAGGACAATGTCGTGCCCAAGCTCGAGACCATGATCCGCAACCTGTACAAGCTCTTCATTGGTGTCGACGCGACGCTCTGTGAAATCAACCCGCTCGCCGAGACGGCCGACGGCGAGATTTTGGCCTGTGACGCCAAGCTCAACTTTGACGACAATGCCGGTTTCCGCCACAAGGAGATTTTTGCCAAGCGCGACAAGACCCAAGAAGACCCGCGTGAGGTCGAGGCCAGCGAGCACGACCTCAACTACATTGGTCTGGACGGCAACATTGGCTGCCTCGTGAACGGCGCTGGCTTGGCCATGGCGACGATGGACATTATCTCGCTGTTTGGCGGTCGCCCGGCCAACTTTTTGGACGTTGGCGGCGGTGCCACTGAGTCGCAGGTCAAGAAGGCCTTTGAGATCCTCAACGCCGACGAGCAGGTCAAGTCGATTCTGGTCAACATTTTCGGCGGCATCATGCGTTGCGATGTGATCGCCGCTGGTATCATTGCCGCCGCGCGGGACCTCGGGCTCTCGAAGCCCGTCATCATTCGTCTCGCCGGCACGAACGTTGAGAAGGCCCGCGAGTTGATCGCGACGTCGGGGCTCAAGATGATTGTCGACGACGACCTTGATGGTGCCGCCAAGAAGGCTGTCAAGATCGCCGAGATCGTGTCGCAGGCCGAGGAGGCCCACATCAACGTCGCCTTTGAGACCAAGAACTAGATGGGCGACGGTGTAGGTCCCTACCTATACGGTACTGTTCTACTGTAGTCCATACGATCACTTGCTCCCTCTTGTTCAACATGACCATGCTAAATGAAGATGTTTTTCAGGGAAAGTGCATTGGACTTGGATTGTGTATTGAGAAAGAAGTGGATGGGGAAAACCATGGGTCGTTTAGGGCTCCTACTGAGTGCCAGAAGCCTCATAGTGGACGAGACATTGGTCTCACTTGAGGAGTTCAGATCTCTTTCGTGAATGAGAGTCTCACTTGGCCTCTTGCTTCTTGCCCATGGTGCTGACTATCCACTCCATGCCCTCCTGGAGCCCCTCGCCAGTCTTGGCCGAGCACGCCTGAATGTGCCACGTGCGGTCGCGGATCGTCGAGAGGTTGAGCGCCGTCGAGATCTCGGACGCCGGCAGGGCATTGAGCAGGTCCTGTTTGTTGGCAAACACGAGGATCGGCACGTTCGCGAGCTTGTCCTCTTCAAGGAGCGTGACGAGCTCGAGCCCCGTCTCCTCCAGACGGCGCTTGTCGGCACTGTCAATCACGTAGATCTAAAAACATCATCGACAAGTCATAAGCACACGAAACGCTAGACAGGACAGTCCATATACATGTGCGTACCAGCGCGTCGGTCTGCTCGTAGTAGTTGCGCCAGTACGGGCGAATGGTCTTTTGGCCGCCAATGTCCCACATGTTGAGCTTAAAGCCATCAACCTGGAGGCTCTTGACGTTGAATCCTTGCGTCGGCATAATATGCGAGATGTCTTCTTCCGAGAGCTTCTTTAGAATCGTGGTCTTGCCGCCATTGTCGAGTCCGAGCACGAGAATGCGCGCCTCGCTGTCGTCCTTCTTGAGCTTGCGGAGCAGATTCAAGAGGCCCATGTTGTTTGGTTCAGGAGAAAGGGAAAAGAAGGCGGCGGCTACAGTGGGTTTTCGATAATAAAACGACTCGACGTGCGCCATCTCCCGAAAGCGCTTGGCCGGGAGCCGTCGCGGTGGCGGCGCTTTCTTGCACGTTTCATTTTGGATCTCTTGCGAAAGGTCGTTTCGCTTTTGGGGAAATGAAACTGCCAGTAGAAATACCGGTTTCTTAAGGGCGAAATAGTGTGGACTACATGTCTTTCGGTCGTCCTGTCCTGAACTGATGTTTAATACACAATTAGAAAACGATTGGTGCGTGGCAGCTCTCCATTTTCGAAAGGCAACTGATGAGTTGGGGAAGATGGCCATTTCCGTTTTTCCATTTCCGACTGCAAATCGTCGTTTCCTTTTTCCCATTGCTTTGAGACTCGCGGGATGTTCGCAAAATATACCAAGATCTGCTCTGAATCATCTTGAGGAAACCCCTCGGTAACACGAGGGAGCACTGCACTGATGAGTCTCACAAAACCAATCACACGTAGTCAAAAAGTAGGAAAATGTACATTGCGCGAATAGAAAGCATACAAACATGAGAACAGATAACTCGACAGACACATAGAGAGAAGACTCTGGTCTTCTCAATAGCGAGTTCGCTCTCCTAGGCTGCGAGCGGCGCCGCGTCGGTCGCACTGGCCGGCGCGGGCGTCTCCTCTGCTTCCAGAGTGGTAACGCTGGACTCGACGGTCTCGGCCTTGGCTTCTGTCTCAACGACAAGGTGCTCGACAACGTCGGCCACCTCGACCAGCGTCGCTTCCGCGCGTGGCGCGTCCGTCTGTGTGGTTTCCTCGACCTGTGTGATGGGCTCGGTCGCATCCTCACAAACGATCGCGACCGCCATGGGTGGTGGCGCCGAGGTAGTTTCGTTCACGGTACTCAAATAGTGCGACAGATCCAAACTCTCGAGCTCGCGGTCGAGCTGCTCGTCGTTGGTCTGGATCGTCGAGACCGTGAGCACGGGCGACGCAAAGTGGACCGACAGCGAGTGGCGCGCGCGTGTGTGGACGCTCTCGCGCAGCGGCGCCGGCAGCGGCTGCACGCAGTCGCTCGACCACGACCGCACACGCACGGGCGTCGACGCTTCGCCCGACTCGACGAGACTCATGGCCTTGGCCAGCATGGCCACCTTGCGGTCGGGCACAGCCGCCGTCGGCGACGCGGCCCGCAGTGGCGGCGAATCAAGTAGCAGGTTCTCTGGAAACGAGCCGCTGCTCGAGCTGCCCGAGTCGCCCGAGTCGTCCGAGTCTTCATGCTGGTCGGCGTCGTCGTTGTCGACGAGCACGCTCGCGCCGCAGTCGCTCTGGCTGGCGCTGCTAGCGAGCGTATAGTCAATTGCCGACGTCGCACTCTGCTTGGAGCAGCTCGCCAAGAGCGTCTGGATGAGCTTTTGCTTTTGTGAGAAAGTACGGATCTCTTCTTCGACCAGGAGCCGCTCGTGCTGAAACTGCTTCTTGGCGTCCTTGCGGCGACGCACGGTCTTGCAGAGCGCGCGGTAGAGCGCCTCTTCGCGCTTGGTCTCTTCTTTCACAACGTGGAGCTCGTCGTAGAGCGTCTCAACGACAGCACCATTGCCCAAAAGCTGGGCGTGCTCGACGTCGTCTTCAATCTCCGAGAGCTGCTCGCGCCGCTCGCGCTGGTGCGCGATATTCTCCATGACGTCGGCCTTGAGCGACTCGATCTCTTCGCTGATCGCGCCAATACGCTTGAGCACGCGCTCGTGCTTGCGCGCGAGCAGTTCGCCGACTTGCTTGGTCGTGAACGCCACGCACTTGAGTGCCTTGGTCGCCTGCTTGGCTGCGTCGGCGAGATGGTTGCTGGTAATGGACTGCGGGCTGGGTGGCGAGGACGAAGCAGCCACCGGAAACGCGTCCAATTGATCAGCAACGAGCGCCATAGTGAAATGGAGAGATGGACAGGAGGAATGAGGTGGGGCTTGTGTGGTCGTCGGTGGATTGGAATGTGAAGAGCGCTTTCAGGACACGGCTTCCATTTCGCTCGGGGGGACAGCAAAGGACGGACGGACGGTGTGACGGGCACGCGCGCCGTCCAACGTCGCTTCTCTCGCACATGGGTTTTTCCCATGGGCGTTTGACGGCTTACGGCATTCCACCAGAGGACGTGCTGGTCGATTTGACAAGTGCAAAATGGAGCGCATCTACGTCTCCGGACACTGGACGGAATTCCGGCTGCTGCTGGCTCGCGAGACGCTGGACACTGGATTCTTGGGAGATGACGGAAGAGCGGGATCCATCGGCGCGGGGTCTATTGCACCATGAGCGCCGGCTGGCGGAAAGCGTCCATCGTCTTTAACGCCGCGGCACCAAAGACGCGCATGTTCCGTTGCGTGTCACTTTGAGGAGCTCCCGTCCCGAATGCGATGCCCACCATTGGTCCCGAATATTCCGAACTAGAGGACTAAATACGGGATTCATCTATATGGAATCCAATTGGATAGCTCCATATTGACTCGCATCTTGTCCACATCATGTGGCTACAAACTGTGGTGTAGCCACTTGAACTGGAACGTGTAATCGCTGCCTGTGTGACAGTGGCAGTGATTGATCAGCTCCGCGCGGTGATAGTTAAAAGAGGGCTGTGGGAACGTACCAAAATGTTCGAGCGAGAGGTGGATCACACAGAAAACGTAAAAGCACAGCAGCGACTGGACCATGAGCCAGTGCTTTTGGAGTGCAAACGCCAAGACGCGAAAGACTGGGAACCCCAGTAGCTTTGTGAGCACGGCGGTGAGGATGAGAAAGGTCAGCAGCTCGAGACCCGCGTACGTGAGTACACTGTAGAGTGTCACTAGCACTTGATCATCGGTCATGGTCTTAAGCTGTTGGTAGTACATGCGATTCGGGAGGCGCGACATGGCCGCGAGATAGGCCGCTGAGGAGGCATATAAAGTACCCGGTATTAGTATTCGATCAATGGAACCGCCACTGAACTTTCGGCCGACGTACAGTAGATGATTGCGACCACGACCTCGGCAAACTCGATGAGCAGGTAGAACTCGACCATGTGGAGCAGCCTGAGAATGTGTTGCACATACTTTGCACGAAGCTGATCGGATCTCGAAAGCCGAGCGGCTCGTGGCTGACCATTCGCATGTGGCACAACAGCAACGTGAATTCGGCGGCGTGTGAACAGGTGAGTATACGCCCGTGCTCGTGTGTTTGATCGCAAGTGCCTGGGCAGTGCAATCGACGCACAGCACTCTGTCAAGTACGCATTCGCGTCCATGATGGCAATGGCTTCCTCAATGACGTTGCGGTATTTTGTAGATGACGACCTCGAGCGTGTGTCCTTGCTCCTGATCTCCCGAGCGACGGCCATCGCCCGCTGCAGCGCCTGCCTTACTTCGTAGACGTTGAGACAGCCGAGCACGACATCCACACCCATGGTCATGAGCGGCATGATATAGGAGCTCGAGCGCTGCATGGCACAGGAGACGGAAAGTGCATGCGAAATGTCGACGCTGAACGTCACGACGATGGGCGCCAAGTCTTCGACGCGGTAGGCGCCGTAACTCGCCCAGTTCCGAAATCCGAGTTTGACGAACGGCAGCAGTCCCGTGATCACCACCTGCCCGTAGGCTTGGAGGACGCTAAACAAGTACAGTAATACAGGGTACACGACTGACATGGCGATCGTGCAGCCAAAGTACCACGCAAACTGCACCAAGCCGAGTCGCGCATCTTCGCTTTCGCGTAACGGACGCTTCCAGATTCGCCATAGTGAGAGCGTGAGAAGCAGTTGCCACCACGGCGTCGCCAACTGAAGCCCGAAGGGAACGGGAAAGCCAATCACAATGGCATGGACGAGCGTGACTGCCGTCATCACGACTGTCAGCGAGAGTGAAATCTGGATTATTTGCAGTGGCGAGATGGAGAGCGACGCCGAAATGTGGTTGAGCTGAACGAGCGCCGCGACAGTGAACACCATGGTCGAGGTGGCGACGCGCATCCAGAACGCGAGCGTCTGACGGTAAATGCCGTCTTCTGGCGGACTCAGCCGCGCAATGTCGGTCACGACCACGAGCACAATGCACGGGACGGGCGTGGCGACCGCGATCACCACGTCGACGAGAAGGCGCGTGTGGTGGACATGCTGCATGAATTGCTGGAGGCGCGCCACAGAGTACTGGCCCTGGAGCTCGACCTGGATCGACTCGCACGCAGCAAGCGCTCGCCGCAGGAGATCCATCAGCGAGGTAATGGGCACGTGATGTCCTGCGTGACTTGACGTGGGCTTCCTCGTAGTAATAGCAGGTTCCTGATTTAGATTTTGAAACCCACGTCCAGTGCGCTACTGGCGGCGAGCGTGAGTGTATACTGAGCTAACCGTTGGCTCATTGCGCTGACCACTGTCTGGGATAGTTTTCCAGTCGGGTTATAAGCTGGGTAAAACGAGAAAACGGGCCCGACCGGAATATATCAGATCTGAGTTCTAGGTCTCCAATAAACCGTAAATGCAAGTGGTGCTTGCCACTGTACACGCCAGTGCGCCTGATCCCGAATAACCGACTCGGTAACACTTGCAGAACTACTACGTAGTGCCATGGAGTGCAAACGCCAAGATGCGAACGGCCGAGAACCCCAGTAGCTTTGGGAGCCCGATAGAAACGACTGGTCGGACCACTCGCTGCGTGGTCGACCACGATGCGATCGGAACCGGCGGCACCGAGTCAACGAGACGGTGTGCGACTACGACGCGGTCGCGATGTGCCTTGCGAATGCTGTCGACGCGTTGTGTGCGAGCACGTGCGAATTCGATTCAGAGATCGACATGGCGACTTGGACTAGTGTCTTTCCGGGTGACTGGTACTTGCCGACTGAATCGATGGGCTCCATTTGGCACTGCAATGGGTGCTGCATGTTCCAGCACGTGATAGACGTCACAGACATTGACAAAGCCGAGCGCGGTACCCACGACCATGGTTGCCACGCGTGTGGCATTCGACCTGTTGCCCTGCATCGCACACGAGCGGAAAAGTGCGTGGGAGACGTCGACGCTACAGGTCACACCTCCTGAAACTATGCAATCCTACGATACGCTCAAGACCATGACCGACACTCACTCCAATGCACGCGACACTCAAATGCCAGAGACGCTACGCAACGTACAGTCTCTTACGTACGCATGCCTTGAGCTGTGGACCTTTCTCGTTCTCACCCAGAAGATGCAATGAAGATGCAATCGCGCATTGCCGCATTTTCACTGCACGAGTATGGCTCATGGACCAGTCGCTGTTGGCGTTTTCGGTCTTTTACGCCGTCCATATCCTTCCTCCACGTAGGAAGCGATATATTCCACATGCCAGTGCAAGTGGTTTCGTGAGCGTACTCGGTCCATGTGATCTTTTCAACATAGGGGCTCTCTCTACTGTTTACGGATGT
>JAADVC010000933.1:0-14073 GCA_023334575.1 Pythium volutum | reverse complement strand
CGCTCAAGGTCAATTACCGCAACATCAAGAGCTCGTACTTTCGCAACCCGTTTGGCATTGTCGGTGCACTCTACTCGCTCAGTGTGTGGGTGCTGTGTCTCATCTCGGTCGTCGGCTTTCAGGGCAATGGCGGCATTGAGATTATGGTTTTCGGTATCGTCGTGGCGCTGCTGTCGATCTACTACTACGCGTGGGCCAAGCGCCGGCAGATTTTTTCAGCCGCCGAAAACCGAGTTTTATTGGTCGCCCATGTCACCAAGTTTAATGAGCGTCGCGCAGCCTCAGGCCACAGGGGCGCCAACAAGAGTGGCTCGGGTGCCTTGCCGCGACCGCGTCACTATATTATCTGGTGGGTGCTTTCATTATTCAAGGTACGTGCGCAGAATGCGACCAGCAAGACCACGACTTCGGTCGGGAGCAAGCACATGGGCTAAAGTAGCGGGTACCGGGAGGTTCTCGATACCCGTCGTTCCTTCTATTTGGTGCGCTCGGTTCGTGTGGCCATCTATTAATGCACTTGGATTTTTATGTCGCTTTTGCGACGGGGATTATACTACGCAGTATTCCTTTCGGATTTTTATGTCTTTTTTGCGACCGGCATTACATCACAAAGGCAGCGACATCCTGCGCCTGTAAGACAATGGAGCCAGTCGATGCCTAGTGATGGATTTATGCACCCATACTGTATCCCCTCCACTCACTATACGTCAACTCAGGAGTGAAGTCATTTGAAAAGGAAACGTGATTGGGGATAAGAAGGGCACAGGACTGTGTATGCGGTCCGAGGAAGCGTAGCGTCTGTGAACAATGAGTCACACGTTGTTTTGAACGTGATGTTGGGTCGTGGCTCAAAATCTTGTACTAGTAATACAGCACACATCGCATCCGACTACTTGGTGGCAACACTGAAATAGAACGGGTATGTTTCGCAACGGTTAAATTCGTAGCTTCTTTGCCGAGAAAATACCGTGCAATGTCACTGTTCCTCCATTCCTGTGTTGGGGGTTCATTCGCTAGCCAAGAAGGTGCGTCGAGTTCGTGGGCATATATAGACCCGACACGCCAGTGGCATCTGCGGCCACCGACGCTTCCATCCCGCTATTGTGGCTGGTATCGTGATTCTCTCGGGTCGATTCCTTCTCCGGGCAACTCGCGGCCGCACCACAGGATGGCAGGGGGACGTGTGTCGACGCTTGTGTTGGGTTCAATACCCGCGCAGCAGCGGCGAGACGTGTCTGGAACTCGGACGACACGCCAAACTGGATGGAGTTGTCAGCCAAGTCTGGGTTTGCGGCCATCGAAATGAGTGTTGCGGCCTCGCAGGCGGTGAGACTGCTCGCGCGTGCGGGGTTCCGCTCTCGAATCACTGATCGCACGAGCTCCTTGAGCGGGCAGTGGACGTTGTGGGTCTCATTGTTTCGTAGGCACGTGCCAAAGATCGTGTGGATCACTGCCTCTCGGTCGTTGGGGTACCGCACCATCGCCCGCTGGAAGTCATCTCGTCGCACGACGGCAATCTCGACGGGCGTAGCGGCGCGGCACGTTGCCGTGCGCGCATAGTTCATGACCAACGCGATCTCGCCGAATGCTTGGCCCCTACGTAGTCGTGTGATCACTGTCGTGCTGTCCCCTCGCGCACCGATGGCACGGGCACTTCTGCCTTTCTTTCGACTCGTGAGCAGACTCGGCCGCTCGGTCGTGTGGCTAGGGCCCGAGGCATGCTCAAAGCTGTCGGGCCCCGTGACCAGCTCGCACGTGCCCTTATTGACCATGTAGAACTCGTCGCCGACTTCGCCGCGCCGAATGATGTAGTCGTCTCGCAGATAGACGCGCAGGCGTACGTGAACGGCGAGATGCCTTTGGAAATCGGTCGAGCAGTGGTTCCAAAACGGAATCTCTGTGAAGAGTTCCATGTACTTGAACAGCACGGCTTCCAGCTGCAGCGTGTGGCTGAGCCCTCGAGCAAAGCTGTCAACTTCATTGTCGAGCGTCTCGTACTCGCGGTGCATGAAAGTATAGTACTCGTTGACGCGTTCGCGCAGCGGCGCCGGGAGACCGAGCTTCTCCATGGTTGCAAAGACTTGCTCGATCTTGCGCTGGTAGGCCGTCTCGTTCGAATAGAAGTTCCCCACGAGCATGCCAATGTGGCCATACACGATCGCCAACACGAGCGCACCGAGAAGCACACTAATTGAGGCAAACAGATTCTCGAGTGGCGTGTGCGTGTCGAGTCCCTGGCCATGGAGAAGCTGCAGCATCGTGTATGTTGCTCTCGTGTACACTGGGAACGCTTTCGTGTCGGGACCATGGTCCATTTGGGTCAGTGCGATCCAAGCACACGCCATATAGTGCACGAGCAGCACGACCGCGCCAATGACAGCGACAACGCCCAGAAGATGCGAGTACCGAGAAAACAAGACCCACGACACGACGCCTAGTCGACTGGACGGCGACTTGATGGCGACAGCTAGCGAGACCCATGCCGTACGAAAGACCCCAACGCTGTGCACGAGACGCGGTAGACGGAGAAATCCGTGGAGAATCACCACGAGCGGGAGTGATGCTGAACGGGACCACAGGTTGCGACGAAGGCTGCCCATGATCAGCCGCTCAGTCGGGATACACGCCAGTAGGTCAAACAGCAACCACGTCTTGGCGTATTGCTTGGCGATGCGCGTTCGTAACGTTTCCAGACGGCCGTTCGTTTTCACGAACGAGGTGTTGAACATGAGTATCGTATCCACCACGAGCACCACGACGGATACTTGTCGCACGGTAACAAACCATGCGTCGGTGCCAGCGTCAAGTAGATTCACAATCGACAAGGGAACCAAAATGAGCTGCACGAGTATACTCGCGAGCGAGAGTACACTGCGGACGCGGTTCGCGCCGGACGTCGGGGACAGCGGCGAGGCCACGGCCAACCGGAATCGACGACTCCATGTGAGTTGGTCTTCCGCGGCTGCCGCGTCCGTACCACCAACCTTGCGAGGCGACTTTACAATTCTTGTTCCTGGTTGTGGTGTGTTCACATTCTGTCGAAGTTGAAAGCGCGCCATCATGTTGAAATACAGCTCGTTGATTCTGGACTGTTCGGCGGCGTGCTTCTGGCGATCGCGATGGTTTAGCGCGGTCCACACCGACAGATTCGGATGCCCCGACGACGGGCGTGGAGTGGACACGCGGCTCGAGGAGGCCTGGGACCGCGCGTCATGTTCAATGCGGTCGACGGCGCTATCATGGGCGCATACTTGTCGCGCGCGACTTGGTTCACTCGGCATGCTTCGTGAGTCTGAAATCACTGGTTTCTTTTGGCTTTGAACACTTGGAAAGTGAATGCCTTTCCACGAAAAGGATTGACACCGCGTCATGCAGAAAATGAAGGCCGCGCCATGGGTCTCGTATCTATTTCAGGCGCACGGGACATTGAATGGGGATCCAGTAAACGCAGCCGATCTTTCGTGCCACGGTGCGCAAGCTTCTCGTCGTTCGGTCGAGTCCAAGGCGACAATGTTTTTTCTTTGTAGCAAGCGTCTTGTAAATCTGAGCTGAAAGCTCAGAATAAATCTGGTGTCTGGTCGAGGCTATCTCCACAGTCTTCGAAGACGAGAGAAAACCGCTGTGGGCTGCCGTTGCTCGTCAAAACGACCTCATGGTTTTCACTTTCTCGTGATCGTTGATTTGTCGCGGTTGTGGAGTCCGTCGCCTTTGATGGTATTATAACAGCTCCACGCCGACTTTCGCAGCTTTCGTCTCGCCCATTGCTGTCGAACAGATCGAAAAGTTCCGATAGGCATTCCACGTATCTTCAAGCGCGGACGCCTGGCAGTCGAGTCTGCCGTCGTCGTAGTCACCTTCGTGCCGTCGTTTTTTTCGCATTGATGGGAAGCACCTAGGGCACTGATCGTCGCCATCCAGACGTCAAAAACTTGGTTGGCAACGTTGGCTCAAGACGTAGTGGACTCGGTCCACAATATCTATTCAGCTTGGTGTCGCAAAAAAAGCCGACACCAGTATAACGTCAGATGCAACGACGCGGAGTATGAAGCGAGTTCTCGAATCCCTCGGATTCTACACCGACCAGTCCGTGAGCAGCTGCATATCATGTGCTTGATGCGCCAACGTTTAATCGGTTGTTTCGAAGCTGCGTCGACGAAAGATCATTGCGGAAATCGTCTTCACGGAGCGCGACAAACAAGTTTTTTAACACGGGCGGGATGCTCTGAGCACACACTTCTTCGGCGCTGATAAATCGCTTGGTGTCTTTCTCGTCAAACCGCCCGGCCACGACAAACAAACAGCCATGCTCGGCAATCTGCTGGAGCGCGAGGATCATCTTGTGCTCGTCCATATCGTAGTACTTTTTATCCACAAGGCGCACGGCTGTGTCGGCGCCAATCACAAAGATGCAGCCGCGTAGAAGCTCGGCTTTTTGGCTAAACAGCATCGCGTTGGTCACGAGCACTGGCCACTTGCCCAATTCATCGTTCTCGTCCTCAACAAATTGGCCTACCCGTTCTTCAATAGTCTTGGTGAGAATGCTGCCCTTATCAGCGTTGGCGACAGCGATCTCAAAGGCGATCGGCATCAGGTCGCCTCGCGTTGCCCTGACAAGCCGCTGCGCCGCCAGAGCCAAGTCGACGTGACCCTTGTGGAGCGGGTTGAACGACCCCGACAAGACGAGTCCTTTAAACGGTATGTCGCACACGACCGTTGGTCGATCACCAGCTTCCACACCCGGCAGGAAGGCAACACTCGTGAGCTTGTCGGACGTGAAGATGCTCAGTGGGCTTGCTTCTGGCAAAGAGCTTGGACCCTCGGAGAGTGATTCAAATCGGTCCTCGGCGCCGTGTAATTCTGCCTGAAGCGTCCCGAGCAGCGCTGCACAGCCCTCTGGGTCGGCTCCTGCGGTCTTGGCCAATAAATACACCACAAAGTGGCCCACAAGTTGGTCTTCTTCCTCTCGCGACCGCGACAGCGACTTGTCCAAATGCACACGAAACGTCTCGCATCGCTGATGTTCGCTTCCAAGTGACGCACTGGGCGCGACACGGCACAGCGAGATGAACGCCTGATTCACGCCGCGTCGATCGTAGTTCGTCGCGAGCGACGCCGTGCAGCCGACACCCACCGCCGAGCGGAACCGCACCAGCGTCGCATCAACCGAGCTCGCACTGGATACGCTTTCTTCACTTGCTTGGTCCCAGAGGATCTGCTGGGCCTGCTTCCACGCCGACTCGGCCATGCGCTCGGCCATTCCACGCGACACAAACTTGGGCAGTGTTGGTGGTGCAGAAGAAGAAGGAGATGCCAAAGCAGAACCCGCAGGGGACGCGACAAAGCGCTGGAGACTCGCGCGCGCGTACGGCACGCTGAATTGAAGCATCGTGGACGAGCTGCCAGCACGGAAAAGCAGCGGCGCGGCCGTGACGCCTCCACCGGTGGCCGCCAGCACGACTTTGATCACGTGGTGGGGTGCGTCGCGCGCATATAGCGCCGTCAGCACGCGGTCCACGGCGGCCTTCATCTCGGTCATGTCAAAAGCTTGGGGCGAAGATCGGCGGTCGGAATACGGATTGTCCGGATAGCAAGTGTAGTATACTACCATACATTCACAAAGGGAAAAGGTTTCCAATTCTTTCCAGAACAGCATTAGGCTATCCGCCCATTACGCGTGCCATGATATCCATTCATGTTGAAGCAACACATGACCATAAAACGCCAATCTTGTACTGGGCCGGCAGGTCTTATCTGTGCTTACATACACACCTTGAATTTGAGGTTATACTGAAGTAAGCCATCCGGATACGAACTCAGAGTGATGGTCGCTCTGCGGCTGTTTGATATTGCGCGGCAAAGTTGGCTCGGGGGGGCGTTGCCACTTCCACAAAAGGGAAACCGACCAAGAAGCGGCAAGCAGAACAAGCAGCAGACGCCATGGCGCAGTACGGCAAGGCCTCCTACTGGGATGAACGCTACACCAAGTGCGTTTCTATCTATATGCGTCTATACATGATGGAGCGATGGTCTAAACGATTTGGCGTTGTGGGACTTTTCTCGCTCTAGGGACTCGGAGCAGTTCGACTGGTACCAGCGGTACGGCGGCGTCAAGGACCACTTGACGCAACACGTCAAGAAGACGGACTATATCCTCATGGCGGGCGCTGGCAACTCGCGCTTGTCCGAAGAGATGGTCAATGACGGCTTCCAGAAGATTATGAACATCGACATTTCCGAGATCGTGATCAAGCAAATGGCAACCAAGTACGAAGATCGCGTCGAGCAGTTGCTTTGGCAGAAGATGAACGTGTGCTCGCTCGAGTTTGCGGACGAGACGTTCGATGCCGTCGTCGACAAGGGTACGATGGATTCGATTTTGTGCGGCGAAGGCTCGACCGCAAATGTCGCCAAGATGTGCCAAGAGATTTACCGCGTGCTCAAGCCCAACGGCGTGTACGTCGTCATCTCGTACGGTGTGCCCGACAACCGATTGAGTTACCTGGAGAACAAGGAGCTCAAGGGCTGGGACGTTACCATGCACACTGTGCCCAAGCCCACCGTCAGTGCAGTCCAAGTCTCGGAATCGGACGCCAATGCCGTCCACTACATTTACGTTTGCCAGAAAGGTGCCAAAGCCGAGTAGAACTTGACGAGTCCCCTCACCACGAAAAAGCAGTAGGAGAAAGATCGAAAAGGTAAAAGAACGAAAGTGCGCACCACCACTCACAACCACACTCGTGTTTCTCCCCCATCCCCACACAGACGACCACTCACAAACGCGTTAAGGTACAGATGAGGGAGGAATATGTATTGGTACGAACTCCACCCTGACCCAGAAGCTGATAACTGCATGTATACAAATCAAGTACAGATCGATCCACTCTCACGACGAGCCTCTTTCTTACTTGAGCGCGACGATGGCGACGTTGATGAAGGGCGCGAGGAAGTAGATGATGACCATGAACGCCACGCAGCAGAGGCAGCACATGATGCGGTTACAGATGGACGGACCGAGCAGATCGTTGAACACCTTGAACGGGTTGAGCGAAAACGAGAGGCGGCCAGCGGGCGGCGGCAGGTACGGCGAGTGGTTCGGCGAGTTGCGGCCCTGGCCCACACCCTGCTGCTTGGCCTTTTCCATGGGCACGAGCTCCATCGAAACACAGACTTCGCCCATGTACTTGCGCTGCTGGGTCTTGTGGTCGACCTGCTCGAGTTTCATCCACTTGGCATCTGGCGGGTCGCTGTCGTCCCAGAGACCAGTGGCTTCCTTGATCTTGCGCACGGCCTGGTCGTCGTCCGACTGGTCCTTCTTCTTCTTTTTGCGGGTCTCTTCGTCGTCTTCAAAGAACTGCACGGGGCCCTTGAGCTTGTACGCCTTCTGGAAGAAGACCCCCAAGTCCATCATGTGCTCCCCGATTGCATCGTTGGCCGTAAACACATCCTTGTCCCAGCCCTGGATGTGGAAGTACGGGTACTTGGTGTTGGGCTGCTTGTGGCCAAGCGTCACGGGGAACTTCATGCGCCAGTTAAACGACCCCTTGCCTTTCTTCGCGCGCCAGTGGATGTCGGTCTCCTGGAAGTCCGACCCTTCCATCCACACACGGAAGAACAGATCGTTCATGTCCTCGGCTTCGTCGAACGAAGGTACATTGCGGGCCTTCCATACAATCACGCGCAGCTCAAACTCGACCGGCGGCGGCAAAGAGATATCGATCGCCGGGTAGTCGTGGGCCTGCGCCGGCGACAGAATGTCGACCCAGAGCTTGACCGTGCCCATGGGCGCCTTGGACGTCGGGATCGTCAGCGTGCGCGTCTCGAGCGGTTTCAAGCGAAGGCGGTTCGCAGTCTCGTACATCTTGCCCATGTTCATCCAGCGCTGATCAAACAAGCGGTCTTCCAGATCGATCGTCGTGCTGCCAATGAGATCGTCGCCGCCAATGAGATCGTAGTCCATGGCATCAATCTTGAGCAGCGAAGCACCCGGAAGAGTCGCGCTCAACATGAACATCTTGTAAAAGTCCGGATCGGTCGTGTCATCAATGTAGTTCTTGCGGTCATCGACCTTGGCCTTGCCAAGCGTGAGTTTGAGGTACGGATCAGATTTACCAGGACGCCCGTTGAGACCGAGATCCATGGGGGCAAAGCCGGCACCGTCCAACACGTACACGCGAATCTCGTATGGGTGCACCTTGAGTAGACGGTCAATATCGATAAGGGGCTTCTCATCTTCGCGCTCCATGATCCGGATTAGGCCCTTGAAGTACCCGCCGACCTTGTAAACACCGCCACCACCAGTCACCTTCGGTGCTTTCTTCGAGAACGGGTTCATCATTGCCATGATCGATTTCTTCTGCTGCTTTTGGCCAATGTGGAGCGCATACTTTTCAAACGGCGTGGTCTTGAGCTCATTCTCCAGTTCGCCTTCGAGAAGCTCGCGGTGCTTCAAGTACTTGCGCTGCGTTTCATCCTCCTCGCCAGCCGTCGTCGATTGGCGCGACGCCGCATCGTTGAAGTTGGACGGATCATTCGGGTCAAAGTCGACACCCATGCTCTTCAGCGCACCAAACACACCAGCACCATTGTCCGTTTCCATGTACGGGTCAAGGCCTTCGCCTTCCATGAGGGGCGTCTCCTCGCCCACTTGTTCCGATTCGAACTCGATTTCCGTGAAACCATCCGACTGCGGTGGCTTATAGTGCGGCGACCACGGGATCTTAGAGTTCATGTCGATCGAGGCACTGCCGATGATCGGTGTCTGGAAGCCACCGAGGCGCGTGTCCTTGACGATGATGTTGAGACGCGGCGCGAAATGCGCGTTCACAGGGAGCTCCACTTCTTTGACGATGCGTTGCAGAAAGTTGGGGTTGCTGCCCGAAGGGCGTTTGGACTTTTCCGTAATCATCTCCTGCGAGGCGTGGTCTTTGCCGCCGAGAATGAACTCGACGAACGGTAGCTGGATCGGCAAGAACTGGAATGGCTCCATGCTGCGCAGGCCCAGCACGGTCAGCTCCAAGTACGCCTTGCGCGTCTCCGGCACGATGGTCGCCGACGGAGGCACTTCTTCGTCGGGGAACTGCTTTCGTATGAGCTCAATAGAAGCCAAGATCTCACCTTCGCAATCGCCGGGCTCTTGGAACATGAGCGGATACCAACGCGGGTTAGGTAGCGTCCCAAGCTTGCCGCTGGAGAGCTGCGCCGAAGTGCGCACGTGCGCGTCCGACAAATTGAGCGCGACGAGCCCAACGTAGTCGTTGGAATCAAAGTCGTCGTGGTCCATCACACGCAAGAGCACTTGCGGCGCATACTTGAGGTCGGGGAGGTTCACGTCAAAGTAGAGCGTTTCGTAGTACACTGGGTCACGCGTTTTCTTCTTGCGTGACGTCTCCTTCGGTTTCTCAGTCATGCAGCGCACGACCAAGTAGGGGTCCAACAAACCGTTCGAGTCGGCCGCTGGGAGACGTCGGCCTTGGTAAATGTGGACGCGCACTTGGTACGGCGTTCGCTTGTTGACCAGCTCGAGATCGCCGCGATTCCATTGGTTTTGGTCCGCATCTTCCTCAGTGCCAAAACCCAAACGAACAAGCACGTTACCGGGAAACGTGTCGTCGTCGAGTGCGTCGATAGCTGGGTCCTCTTGCATCGAAATCCATTCGAGATCACGCTGGAAACCGCCGCCGTCTATCAGCTCCTTGACCGTGAAGCGCTTGTAGCACACGGGGCGCCGCGTATCCCCGTCTCCCTTGCACAGGTACAAAAAGATGTCTGGAATCTGGGTCACGTCCTCGGGGAGTAACATACGCTCACTTTCTTCCATCGTGTTCCACTCGACCGATCCCTTGGTGTTCTTGCAACGTGCCGACTTGATTTCGTTTAGACCAAGCGACATGACAAGTTGCATTTTGGAGTGCTGGCCGAGATGTTTTGGGCTCGAGAACGTGGGGATCTCGCTGCCCCACACGAAATGCGCGCGCATCTTGTAGATCCGTGTCTTGGGGTAGAGATCCATTGGCAGCTTCTTCACGTTGCGCTTCTGGTTGCTCTCGTCAAATTCGTTGTTGTCATTGTCCAGGAGGCGCAGCGTCATGAGCACGCGACCGCGGTAGGTTGTGGCCATGTCCGGTAACTTGTTCATTTGCTTTTCCACCGTGTCACCGACAGCGACCTTGTTGCCTTTCAACGGGGCGCCGTAAATGTTGCCCCAGAACGGACCGATGCGACCGCCCATGGCCTTGAGCATCTTGATGCTCTGGAAAATATGGCCCACGACTTCATCCTTACCCACGCGATCCCAATCGTAGACGCCAATGGAAATCTTGTCGGCCATCGATGGCTCGCGCATGACCAGCAACAGCTCTTCGTTAAAGCTCGGGTTCAGCTCGTGGCGTGCACCTTTCTTGGATCGCACGCGCGACCGAATGGCATCGCCACCGGAGAGATTCGCCATGAGATACGCATCCAAGCCGCTCTTGCCCACGACCGCAAAATCCATCGGCGGAAGCTCTTCGGCCTTGTGGATCGTCAGCGCCACAAAGCGCACGTTCTGTGTGACCGTCGGCGGCATGAGCACATTGCCTTCCATGTCGTCGTTGCCCGCACCTTGTCCAAACGGCGACGGCGGCGCAATGAGCTTGTCGCCGGGACCGACCACCGTGACTGACGCACGCAAGTATCCTTGGATGCCTTGGTTGACCGTGTTGGTGTCGTCGATCAACCCGATCCAGACATTCGCCAGTTGGTGGTTCTTCTGCGAGTAAATGTACGAGATGTCGAACCGTGCCGTACCAATGAGCTCGGCACGCTGGAGTGTGTTGGCGTCCATGACACTGAGCTTGACAAAACCCATCTCGACCTCAGACTTGTCGAGGCCGCGAGGCGAGAAAATCAGCAGATCGTCCCACACGCAGTTCAGCACTTGCTTTTTCACGGCCGTCTTTTGCACTTCACCGAGCACCTCGACGTACACGACCGGATCGGACGTGCCCGTCGAGTCCTTGGGCACCAAGTCACGTGCTTCAATGATGTGCACCTGGACGACATAGTCGCCCGACTTGATCTCAAAGCTGCTGAGCTCGGCGAGCGTTTCTTGGCGCTTCTTCTCCTTCTCTTCTTCGTCGGCCTTGCGCTCTTCGTCCGACTTGCCATCCTTGTCCTTGTCCGAGAAATCAATTTCGACACCGTCGTCTTCGTTCGAGTCGTAGTCGGCATCGGGCCCACCCACTTTAAGCGTTTGTTTGATACGACCAAACACAGACGTGTCCTTTTTCTTGGCGGCAATCTGCTGTGCATCGGACGCGTAGGTCCAGAGCAAGCTTACCGTGATCGTGCCGCGCTCGAGCTTATCCTTGCGGCCTTTCTTGTCGAGCAGCTCGAGAGTCATGGTCTTTTCGACGTTTGGTTGGATCTTGCTCACGTCGATCGAAGCCGAACCCATAAAATCGTTAATGGTCGTATCAAAGTCATCGACAACCAGCGAAAGCGTCGTGTTCAGATCCGTGGCAAAGAATCCAAACCGTTCGTTCCACTGCGGACGTAGCGTCTTTTCCTTGGTGCTCGACTCGTGCTTTTGGCCATTCATCGTGAGCTTGACCAACGGGTCGCTGGTCTTGCCGCCGTCCATCGCCAGGAGGTCCTTGCCCGAGATGAGCGTCACGTACAAAAGGTTGGGCGGCATGTTGGTATTCACGGCCGTGGCCACGGACGACGCCAGTGACGCGCCCATACCGAAGAGCGACGACGACGACGGCGCCGCGGCCCCCGAGCCGATCGGTGCGGACGGACCGCTGCTCGCGGGGCTTGCGGTCTCAAAGATCACGCGGAGCTCGCCGCGCGCATCCTTTTTCATCTTTTCATGCTTGGTGACTTGGTACCAGTTGTCGAGCTAGTTTCAGACCACCACAAAATCCGTTTGTTGGTTTCCTCTCCCATGTCCTGTAAGAAAAACAAGTACGTACGGGGGTCGCGCACTTGCCGGCGAAAAGCGTAATGGGGATATCAACGACACCGATCGGATCGTCGCTCCCGAAGAAGCCGTCCGAATCGGCAATCAGCAAGCGCACAGTCGTCGCGAGCCGCAGATCGAGCTTGTCGCCAATGATAAACGACTCGTCCCACTGTGGCGCCAACGTTTTCTTAATGACCTTGGTCTTGAACGCGCCAGCCGCTGCGAGCGCGTTGCCCTTGGAGTCGAGCAGCGTCATGGTCACGTACGGATCGCTGTAGCCATTGCTGTCGGCCGCGAGCAGGCCGCGTGCCTCGACGATCTTGACCACGACCGACTCCATGGTGGTGGTTCTCTAGTTGTGCTCGTTTCCCTTTGTGCGAGAGACAGAGAGGGGACGGAGAAAAATGGGACAACAGTTGGCGAGTTGGGCAGTTGCGGAACTGTTGGCCGTGTTGGGCGTTGGAAGTTGGAAAGGTTGGAAGTTTTGGAAAGGTTGGCGCTCAGCTCCGACACCACCTCGCCAACAACCGTTGTTCGGTTTTGGTTTTGCTGAGGTGGGCAAGATGCGAGGGGAGACGCCTTGGGTGCGGAACGGGCGAAACCTGATTTCTGTCATCCGTCCTAGAATTACCTCTTGACGAGGTCAAATTAGGATGAATGAACGCTAAAATAGGATATCTCGCGGCCTCCACAAGGGAAATATCAGGTTCAGCGTGGTTTTGGCCAATCATGCTGCAGTATGAGGGAGAGAGTCAGGGCAGGCGAAAATATGGATCACTCCTGAGGATGGGTTTCCCATCAGTTGGGTTCAGGAAACCCGGGTGGTAAATTGGACCCGGGTTATGTAAACCCGGGTTGTCAACTTCAATGACTCCGATTTGACCCGGATCCATAAACCCGGATTTCCAGCTTCAAGATGATCCATATGGATGTGCACTCAATTGGCTACGTTCCATATGGGTCTCAGGTCCATAACCTTTTAGACCATCGCAATGACTCGACTTGGTTAAGGACGAAGGCTTCCATCCCAACTACTATTGCATAGACGACCCACACCGCAGATCAGTATTCCTCCAGGCTTTACCATCCGCTGGTCGGGGCTCTTTTACTGAGGCGATTCGATGGCCTGGTGACCGCGAAGAAAAAGCACACTCATGACGTGAGGTCATCTTGATTGCACGCGCACACCGTCGTCGACCACCGCGCAATGGCGTGTACATGGCCACGGCGGGCGCAGCAGCGCATGCGCCCCGTCCGCTACTTTTCGTCACACAGCGATCAACTGATAGGGCAGTCATCCTGGTATTAGTAGTTGTTGTTGTGGCAGTTGATGTACCGACACACGAAACGCCGCTTTAGATCGAAGCTCTTAAAGCTCGTTCAGTAGGTATCGAGTTACGGTGTGGTGTAGCTTCTCTTGCAACTTGCAACGCAGGCAGAGCCGCTGAGAGGTTAACAGGAGAAACCTTCGGGCAGTGAGTTTTAAGAGGCAGGAAATCTCGGCGTGCTGGTGGAGCAGTCTGGCCATGTGATGTAAATATGCAAACACACACTGTAATTACTTCAGCACCGCTGACGGTTGCGGTCGCTCTGGCGATGCAATGCCGTGTTGTTGGATGAGCCCAATTCCATCTCTTCCAAAAAATGTAATTCATGAAAAAAGGCCGGAATGAATTGACCGCATTCGCTCACAACTTTCCTAAAAAATCGAATGTTGAAGATCGAGCCAGCTGGTTTTTTTTCTCGAACAAACAAATTCTACACTATCCCTGCAGCCTTTCCATTTGCGGTTTTCCTTGCTTCAACGGGGGTTCCCACTTGCAGTATTTCACTTCTTGTATCAAGCAAAATAGCCATGTGAATTCACATGTGAATCACATAGACACTTTGAAACGCAGGCCAGAAACGGGGACCGTTTCGTGGGGCTTTGCTTTCTGGCACTGGCGCGAACTTTAGATCGAAAGCTTCCAAAGCACCATCGCAGAAATATCTTGAGGAAGCAAGGACAGCGAAACGCAACCCACGCAGAAACCCATCATGTCTTTCTTTGTGTTGGGAAGAGAGAGTCGAGGCTACTTTGACAACGGCCGGGATTACGATGCAGACCACGAAACTGACCAGAGAAAGCT
>JAADVC010000932.1:0-14075 GCA_023334575.1 Pythium volutum | reverse complement strand
TGTGATCCACAATCAGCTTGGCGTCCCAGACCACGCGACAAAGCATCAGCAGCGCCGGCACGACCACGAACCGCAAGCGCCCATAACCATTGGTGCGCAATACGGGCGCTATGTATTGCGTCAAGTAAGTGTGGAGTTCAGCCACGTAGGCCTCGGGTACTTGGTTTGGTGCTTGCGCGTACCCCACAGTGCGAAGCACCCCGGCGATTCGCCCCACGCTGCCCGCAATGCATACTCGTCTTCATCTAGGTCGGAAGAGTCGTCGTCACCACCACAGCGACCCGTATCTCGACTATCGCGCACGGCCGCGGTCTCCAGTCTTTCCAGCTCGTTGTTCAGCTCTTGCCAACGCTCCCAACGGTCAAGATGATGAAGCAACACACACTGCTCGACTCGGATGCGTGGCTCGAGCACGAGCACGTGGATCTCTCGACGAGCGTAAGCGAAGTTCCCAGGAAACCACGGAAAACGTCTTTCACGACCAAGCACTTGCCGAGTGGTTCCCGCAGCAGACTGCGGAGACCAAATAACTCGCCCGTCTTCGTGGCGTCGCAATCAACTGCGAGGCAGTAGAATCCGTGGTGCTTGGCCGCAAACAAGAGAAGGTCTTGTAGTTTCACAGCACTCAAGGCGATCGGCCTCTGCGTCTGGACCGCGTTTTGGAGATCGGAGATCGTCGCGTTTGGATCAATCTTAACCTTGAACGCATCGCCACGTACGCCGGCGCGCAGGCAGACAAGCGAGGGAAGACTTCGCTTCACGAGCACGTGGATCGTGTTTGGCGGTAGAGCCACAAAGATCGCATCGACGGTATCAAGTACATAGAGCTCGAGACGCTCCTGGAGAAGATCGCGAAGGAGGCGTTGCCCGCCAGTCCGTAGTTCTGCAACTTCTTCGGACATGATCGACAGCCAGTCGCTCCCACGTCTCGCGGCAAAAAGATCAAAGTTATTGGCCGACGCGAACCCAAACTTATTGGACAGGCGGGCGTGGATCGCCGCATTGAGCTCGTCGATCGTCGCGCGGGGATCGATTTCCACATCGAATGCATCGGAAGCGGCATCGACGAGCATGAAGACGAGCTTCATCCCAGTCAGAAGAAGACAAATCGGTGATTGTGATGGATCCCTGTGGGCGTGTTTTTCTGCTTGAATCGCCGAGTTCGAGAGAAAACACGTCCCAGAGCGTCGCACATTCACTCCATCATATATTGAAGAGACCAGTCCGACGGGCAACGAGGGGAACGCAAGTCTCTCTGCAACTGGATTGAAGGAGACAAGGCGGACGATGGGCACTTTCAAGCAATGGAATGGAAAAAAAGACAACGCTCGCTCTCTCTTACCGAATCTCAAGACTCGCACGACTGTCGTCGCTGCACAGCACGCCGTAGAGCATATCGCACAGCGTGCGAAGCGACTCCAAGTCGGGACTACCACCGCCACGACGCGCGCAAGTACGAAGCCATGTACAGCCCTCCTGAATCGACTCGTCGCCACTGCGGACGACACACCACTGGTGAAAATTCGTCGCGACACCATACACGACAGGCAATCGCTCGACATCCGCGACGACTTCAGTGCCCACGAGCATGCGCAATCGCGAAAGCTCCAAGTCGTGTTCCGCGTTGGACTCCATGATGCACAGCCGCGTCTTGCCTCTCACCATCACGTACGAAAACTGCACGCTCGTGCGGACCGCCAACCCCTTGTACTCGTGGCCCACGAGCAACGTGGCGTCCCCGACTACGCGGCACAGCATCAGCTGCACGGGCACGACAAAGAATCGCACGTTCACAGGGTCGTCGGCATTGAGCACGGGTGCGATACAGTGCTTGAGGTAGTCGTAGAGTTCCCGAACGAATGGCTCGGGCACGTGCTGGGGGCTTGCGTGTACCCCTTACAGGAGAGCACGCGGTCAATTTTCCCCCACGCCGCCTGCACTGCAATGTCATCATCATTATCAGTGCCGTCATTACGACTACGACCGACCGCATTGCGACTGCCGTACACGGCCACTTCTTCCAGACTTTGCAGTGCTTCGTTCAGCTCTTGCCAGCGCATACGGCGACGGTCAAGATGCTGGAGCAGCATGTGCAGCGCCGGTTGGATGCGTGGCTCGAGCACAAGCACGTGGATATCTTGACGAGCGTAGTAGAATCTCTCAGGGAAAGAAGGGAAAACGTCTTTCACGGCCAAGCTCGTGTCGAGCGGGTTGCGCAGCAGATCGTGGAGACCAAAGAGCTCCCCCGTCATCGTGGCGTCGCAATCAACTGAGAGGCAGTAGAAGCCGCGTTGTATGGCTGCAAACAGTTGCAGTTCCACCGCTCCTCTCAATGCGGGAGGTCCCTGTGTCTGGATCGCGCTGTGGAGATCGGCGATTGTCGCGTTCGGATTAACCTCGACCTTGAAGGCGTCGCCACAGATGCCGACGCGCAGACACACGAGCGAGGGAAGCAGTCGCTTCACGAGCGCGTGGATCGTGTGTGGCCGTAGATCCACAAAGATCGCATCGACGGTATCAAGTTCATATAGCATGGGCCGCTCCTGCAGTAAATTGCGAAGGAGGCCTTGCCCGCCAGCCCGTAGTTCTGCGACTTCTTCAGACGTGATTGACAGCCAGTCGCTCCCGCGTCTCGCGGCGAAGAGATCAAAGTTTTTGGCCGACTCGACTCCGAACGTCTTGGGCAGTCGGTGATGGATCGCCGTCTTGAGCTCGTCGATCGTCGCGTGGGAATCAATATCCACATCAAACGCATCGGAAGCAGCCCCAACGATCATGAAGAAGAGCTGCATCCCACCGAGCGAATTTTCAAATGGGACACCTTCCTGTGATGAACCGAAAAAGCTGAGAGAATTCTCCTTGGCACAAACTGTCAATCCGAGAGGCTTCCGGGACGGGGGTACAGAAAGGACTCGTACATAGAACAGAACCTGTATTACTTTTCCCCCAACACGGGGTCTCTCTCAATTCGGACCGCAGAGACACTGGACCGACGTTTTCTGGAGCAGGCAATTACGGTTAATGGGCGCCATCGAGTCGAGATCCCATCCGCTCATCTGCTTGCCCTGGAAGTAGCACTCGCTGCCAGCACAGTAGCAACGGAACGCACGGAATTTACAGTCGGCATCGGTCGAGCAGCCGTCCAAGTGGACGCTCAGTGGGTCATCATCACGCCCGGGCACGGACCGGTCCACGGCGAATTCAAACTTGCCCAGCACGGGGTAATGGTCCGACAAGTCTACGAGGTCCATAAGGGCGTTGCTGACTTTCGAGGCCGACCACTTGACGGGAAAGGGCGGCTTGACGTTGAGCTGAAAGCTCTGGAGCGTGGGCTGACGAAGCGGCTGCTGGTACGGCGCCTGTGCGTAGAGCACATAGTCAAGCCACTCGCGCGGACAGCACGGACAGTAGCACATGGGGACCTCGTCCATATAGACGAGCGAGTGGCCGCCGCCGTCGCGACGGAACGGATGTCGCCAGTCGAACCGGTGGCGCTTGGGTTGCGAGACGTTGGTGCAGGGCACACGCGTCAGTGCCGTCGGCGAAAAAGTCCCGTTCTAATAGACACACATTATTAGGGAGAATAGGGGATGGAGATGAGAGAGTACAGAGAGACGTACGATGGCGGGGCCCCAGCTCTGCTCGTACTGCGCCGAGCACTTGTTGCTATTGGCCGCGCCGTCA
The DNA here is from genome assembly GCA_023334575.1 of Pythium volutum. NCBI lineage: Eukaryota > Oomycota > Peronosporomycetes > Pythiales > Pythiaceae > Pythium > Pythium volutum. The sequence continues at coordinate 10,391 of JAADVC010000932.1, read as the reverse complement.
CGACCCACGAGTACGTTTGTCCGCGGACTGTAGTAGAAGACAAAAAGAGACCCAGTCAGTCCTTTAGAAATCCATAGAGAAACACAAGAGTAGTAACCGTACTCGCTGGTGAACTCTTGGTAACCGATACGGCGCGGCGTGTGGGCGCCCAGCAGCTCGACGAGATGCTGGACTTCGTCCACGAACGTGTGGTTATCAACGTTGAAATCCCCGGCAAAAATGAGCGGCTACCGTACAAAATGTACAATGAGATATCAGGTTCTCACGACCACGTCCTTTCTTGCTGACGTTACCTCGTGGTGCGGGATCTCGAGTGCATCAACAAACGCACGCATTTGTGTAGCCTGCTGGATGCGGTCGTCGCGTCCCTGTGGTGTGGACCACGCCTGCATGTGGGTCGCAAACACGTTAAACACCTTGGTCGTGTTGTCGTGCGTCTTGAGTACGCGCGCATACTTGACGCCTTTCGCGGCGAGGCAGTCGCTGTAGTGGCACGCGCCACGGTACACGTGCTGCGCCTCGTGCACAATGGGCCACTTGGACACGACCAGCACGCCACCGTTAAGTAGGCTCGTGAACGGGTCCGGGTCGTGGAGAATCGTGGTCGCAAAGGCAAAGCCGTGCGTGCGGAATTGCGCGAGCATGCCGTCGCGCTGGCTTTCGACATCGGCCTCGGCAAACGTCACGACGTCAATGTCTTCCGAGACGAGCGCGAGCAGCGCCGCCGGCACGCGCGTGAGCCGCTCGCTCTGTCCGTCCGAAGAGACTTCATTGGGGCGACCAAAGAGATTGTACTGGAGCACTTGAAAGGTCATGGTCGTGGCCTTGGACGGCGCGACGGCGTACGCCGAGACTGCCAATGCGAGTACGGCAAACAGGAGGAGGAGACAGAAGATACGACGCGCGATAGCACCCCTGGCGCGCGGCGCGAGCGGCGAGTCCATGTCGGAATCGTGTCGCGAATTGCGGCCGTTGAGAAGCGGTTCGTTGAACATGAAGCGGATCCCAAAGTGTGAATGAAGGAAAAGAGAGACTCATCACCATCACTCTCCATAGGATATCCTTCATTAGCTTAGTTTTGATTCAATACGTAGGCTAAAGTAATTGGAGAGCTAATCAAACAATGCTATAGGAATTGGACTTCAATTTGGATAGCTAATCATGATTTTGAGGAAATTGTGGGACGCATTGTCCCACAAAAGAGCGGCTGGATACTCTTTATTTTGATAGCCGCTCTAATCCGTCACAGATAGAATAGAAACTGTGTGTCCCACAAGCTTTATGATCTAATAACTCAATCGTGGACTTCACTGTGGGTCCCACAAAATCCGGCTAACATGCGTGAGTGAGAAAGGACGCAGGCGACATCCGCAATGCGAATGCGGATTCCGCACTCACCTTGCCGTCACCAGCTTGAAGCGAAAGTACTGGCACCACACACACAAACACAATGCAATATCAGTTAACCCTGGTGATTAAGCTAGAGACTGGGTGCTTAGGAGACTATCGGCAGTTGTTCTTCGGACGTCTTAGACAAACTCGCACGCGATGCGAATCTTGCCAGCCTTGACGGCGTCGGCATCCAATCTGAACGTCGACTCGCGCTGGCTCGCGGGCAGACCGGCCTTGGGCGCGTCGCCCGCCTTGGGTGCCGACGACTTGGGCGTGCCTGGAACGCCTGAGGCCGCGGAAGTCGCAGTCGCGCCAATCACTTCGAGCTTCACCTTCAAATACCCAATGAGGTCGCCGCTGCCATCCTTGTTGGCGTGGACTTCGACTTCTTGCTCAATCGGCTTCTTCGTGGGCGCCAGCGCAAATGGCAACTGGGCAAAGCCCAGCGTCTCGTCCTTGACCATGCCCTTATCCTTGAGCGACAGCAGCACAGCGGGCGTCGCGCCTTCAGCCATCTCCTTTTTTATCACAGTAAACGTAAACGACTCGTTCCACTGCGCCTGGCCCTTGTGGTCGGCAAACGTGATCTTGCCAACGTGGGTACGCTGCGTGTTCTTGCCCACGTGGACCGACACGAGCGGCGAAATGTTGGGCGTGCTGCTCACGAGATTGCCCAGTCCCAGCATGCCGCCGCCACTCGAACTCGTAATGCGGAGATCCCGCAGCGACGCGACCGTCACGAGCACCTGCACATCCTCGGCCGAGAGCTTGACGCGCATCGAGCCGCTCAGCCCGAGCATCGCACCGGCAGACCCCAGCGCGGCCGACGCGCCCTTGGCGGCCTCGTTCTTCATAAAGAGCGTATACTCTTTTTCCTTGACCACGTTGCTCACATTCTTCTTGGTCTCTTCGGGCTTGACGCCCGTGCGCACCCACTGCGCGAGGCTCGAAGAAAACTGCGGCGGGCGGAAATCGTCTTGCAATTCGTCCATGGAGACAGCACACTTGCCAATCGTGCTCGCAACGGCACCACCGTACGAGTCTTTCACGACAAACTGGATCTCCTGCTCAGCGCCCGTCAACTCGATCTGGGTCTTTTCCTGCCATACGGGGTTGAGCGTGTTGTACAGCACGTGGGTCGACAAAATGGGCTTCTGATCGATACGCACGACGCACATGGGATCGCACGAGTTATCGGCCATAAGCCCTTGGGCACTGACGACTTCAAGCAAGAGCCGTGTCGGGCGGTAGTGCTTTTCATCGAAATCAGCCACGACACGGTTGCCCTCGACCTTCTTGGAGAGCCGACGGCGGCCGCCAAACGGCGAGCGATCGACGACCGTCGACTGGACACCGAGCGCAATGTTGTGGGACGTCGACGTGATCTGCTTGAGCAGCACAACACCGGGCCCGGCAATGCCCTGGACCGTACCAGACAGCAGACCCGTGACGCCGCCCTTCATCGCACCTTCGACAGGCTTCGTGAAGATACCCGTGAGGCCCTTGCCCAAGTCCTTGGCAAACTTGAAGCCGCCACCTCCTGACGGAGACTCAGTCTTCTCTTCACCGCCGCCATTGCCAGCAGACTCGTCTTCCTGGGAAAAATCGCCCACAAACTTGTCGAGCGATCCCGTAATCTTCGCCAGCGTGGACGCGCCCGTCTGCGCGACCGTCTTGCCGAGCACCTTGACGCCTTCGCCACGCGTTTGCGAATCGCCCAACAACTCGCCCTTGGTGATCTTGAAAAACTCGACCACGCCCGAGCCCAAATCCTCCACAAGGCCGATCGGGTCGCCAATGATATCAGCACTGCCAATCAGTCGGTATGCCTGCATGACGGCTTGACGCACAAAGTTCTGAATCAGTTGACTCTGGAGTCGGTCCTTGGTCGAAAAGCAGCGCTGGATCACAATCTCACTGAACGACAGCGTCGGTGAGCCGCTCAGATTGGATCCGACCAATCCCACTACTTGAGTAATGAGACCAAAGATCACCGAGTTGCCGCCGCCAGCGTTCGAGACAATGTCCTTGCGGGTGATCGAGTATTCCAAGTCGACAGACAGCGCACCGATGCGGAGCATGTCAAAGTACAAGACATTGTGGCGAATGTTGCCATCGGCCGTGAGTTCCGCGGCGGGCACGGGGGGCACTTGACGTTTCAGCACGCGCTCGAGCGTCTGCATAGACGCATTGAGCATGGCCGCGTCCGATGCCAAGAACGGTTCGACGAGCTTGACAAGATTCACGATGTAGTCGAGGTCGACCTTGAGCCCCAAGCTGTGCAGCTCCAGTTCAAACATCTTGTAGATGCCGACCTTGGCAGCGAGGTCGGCGTCTAATGCCAAGCTCAATAGCGGCTTTGGAGGCTTGCCGGCCGTCTTGTCACTGAATCCAGAATCGAGCGGGTTGAGAATCACGGGGAACTTGGCGCTCGGCAGCATGTTGTCGATCTGACTGTGGAAGATCGAGAGGTCCCACTTCAGCGAGCCCGGCAGCTTTTGAACCTGGACCACGTCGACCGAAAGGAAGAACACTTCTTGCGGCAGTGTGTCAAACAGTGAGAGGCCCAGTCCGGCAATGCGGACATCAAACGACGATGCAAACGTCATCTTGCGCTGCTCGAATTCTTGCTCGAACTGCGCGTCTTGGTTCTCGAGGCGCTGCATTTCCAGTTCCTTGCTGAGGAACTTGAGCACGCGTGTGCCTTCGTCGACGACCGTTTGCACGATAATCTCTACACGGTCGCTCTTGTTGCCGTCCGCTGCCTTGGCCTGGTCCAGCACGATCGAGTCGTGGTAGCCCACGATGTCAATGTCGTACTTTTTCTCCTTGGCACGGCCGTCGGGATGCACCAAACGGAATTGCATCTTGTGCGCCTTTGCGAGCGAGTTACTCCACGCAAACGCATACCAGTCGCCGTGCTTGATGGACCGCTTGGAATCTGTGGCTGCTGCCCGGAACAGAGACTTTTCTTCGAAGATCTGGCTGCACTCAATCTGGAACGGCGTGAAGTTCTCGATGCGGTACGGAGGCGAACCCGACGTGTCGCTGAGGATCACGTACACGTACATGTCAATGACCTGAACGCTCGCGAGACATATGATATGGCGGTCCCGAGTCTTGGAGTAGAGCTGGATGTACGAATCACCGGCCGTGCTGACCGGAATGACATGGGACCACGTTTCGCCCACCGCGTCTTCAAACGAGAGCGACATGTACTTTTGGCTCTGGCTGGTCATGGTCTCGCCCTTCTTGAGCGGGAAAAAGTGGTACATTGGCGTGGCCTCGCCATTCGGGACCGACCACGTCGCGGCCTTGGCTTCTTCAGGCGTCCGTTTGGTGCGGAACAGATTGTCAGCAGACTCGGCGGCTTCGCCACTAGCAAAGGCCTGCACGAAGATTTTCTCCTTCAATCGGTTTTGCAGATAAAATCGTGGGCTGATCGTCAACGCAATGCTTTGCTCAAACGATCCATAGAGACCTTCAATCTTGACGCCAAACACGCTCGGCCCGCACGAGAGTTCGCCCACGGTATTGACCGTAGTCGAGTTCATGGGTTCCGACCATGTCGCTGTTTGGAGCGCACCGTCCGTCACTTCATTGGGCGAGTACGCCGCTGCAGGAACTTTACCCAATGCGGTCCATCCCAAAGGACGGTTGCCGCTCATACCAATGGGCTTGATGCTCACGCGGTCGTGCTCCAACGACGCCATGCGTGGGTACATGAACTCCTTGATTGACGCCGCGCCCATGGCCTCTAGTGAGCTAGTCTTGGCACCCGGCGCGGCCGAGGCAACGGAAAAATCCATGGAAGTGTTGTTGACAATCCAGTACGGGCACGACAAACGAACGAGGCGAGGCAGATTCGCTGCTGTCAAACGATCCAGCGAAAACTCGAGCCCTTCTTCCAACACCACCGTCTCGCGCGCAATCGTAAACTGGTCAATTGTCGAGTGGATCGCCATTAACAACGGCTTGGACCACGCTGACTTGATACGGACACCCGCGTCATTCGTTTTGCTCACCATGCGCACGCAAAGGTAACCCGGAGAGAAACACGAGATACCCGTAATCTCAGCGTCGTGACCGGACGAGACACTGCCGCTAATGACATTGGACGCCAGCTGGTCGTCGTTGGCCTTGAGCGACGCCTCGATGGCGGCAAAATCCGCGTTCACATTGCCCGACTTGACCTTGTACTCGACAAAGCGATACTCAATCCTGTACGGCAACGAGTTGCGCACGACAAACGGCGGCAGCACCGACATCTCCCACTCAAAAGTGGATCGCAAATGCCAGCGACGCAACAGCACACCGGGCGACAATTGCTTGATCAGCTTGGAGTTGTTTTCTTGCGTGACGCCGTACACGATCGCACCGCGGCGCTGCTGCAACGTAGCCTTCATGGCCTTTTCGTACTCTTCAATGTCTTGCACAGCCGCGGCACTGGTCACCAAATCATCGTTCAGCGTGGCCTTGACAATCCAGTCGTTGAAATGCGCGGGGCGCGCGTAGATCTCGGTAATGCCCATGATCACAGACAACGGCAATGCCGTGCGTTCACTCGGGCTGAGGTTGATCACCTCCGACGTCACCGACGGCCTCTCTTGGGTGCCAATGGTCATGTACTTGAGCTCATAGTTCTGCGCGCTGTGGTTGCACACAAACACGTTCGACTTGAACACGATACGCTGGCGACGCGGATCTTCCAGTCGGCAGTACGCCGACACACAGAGCTCGACGCCGGGTGTCGTGTCGTTGACAATGCGTACGCTCTTGATGCCAAATGATGGCAAAACAGTGGTCTCCTTGGTGTGACCCCACGCCGTCAACTCGACCGCATCGATCGTCGCCGTGCCGTCGGCCGCCAATGGTAGCTTAGTAAATGCGCGCTGATCCGCAGCGACTTCGACGCGTTGGTCTCCGATCACGACAACAAGATTGCAGCCCGTCGAATTCTCCAACATGCACTCGGCATTCTCATGACTACTGGAAATCAAGCTCGTACGGAACGCATCCTTGTGCTTCTTCCACGACGCCTGGGTCTGGTTGCCGGCTAGCACATCGTTCAGTGCACGGTACATCTTGAGCAGTCCCGGTGTGATGTTAATCTGGAACCGTTTCTCGGCTTCGACAAGCACGGCAACGCCATTCTCTTCAAAAGACGACGATACGGCCGCGACTAACTCCCACGGCTCAATGATATCTTCCATCGCGTCGCCCAAATCCGTGTAGCTCATGGCCTGGATGCGGACGCCAAAGAGAGCAGTCCAATCCGACGCATCAGAGGTCGCGACGGCAAACCAGTCGACCGGACCCAGCACACCAATGTCGCGGGCATGCATATCAGCCGAGACCTTGACATGCTGGATCGCGAAAAACCCACGGCTGTGCTGCACGGGGAGCTCCGGGTCGGTTAATACAAAGCGCAAGTTACCGAGCTTGAGATCCGTCGACAGCTTGAGCGTCTTCTTGACGACGGGACCAGATGCCTGAACCTTCAAAATCTTCTCTTCGGCACCGCGCAGCGCAGCTGAGAAGATCGTGTCCGTCTTTTGGCGTGCAATCACCTTGGCTGCGTTCTGGTATTCGCTGACGCCGCCACAGTACATCGAAGTTTGCACAACCCACTCCGACTGCTCATCACTCGGGAGTGCCGGGTTGTTCAACAGCGTCCAGCACAATTCGGCGGCTTCGTAGTTGCCCAACAAGCGGACCAGTTTCTTCTGGACATCGATCGCGCGCTGTCCATTGAGAGAAGTTTTGGTAGCGTGCGTCTCGCCCTCGTACAAATCGAAAAACCGTCCGCTAAAGAATGGTTGCTTGATAATCTCTTCCATTTGCGCGCGGCTCGTCGGCTTGACGCCGCTACTCAGCTTCTCAAACTCGTCGAGCGTCGCGTACTCGCCGCCACGCAGGTTGAGCGAACCTTCCAATTCGCCACTACCACTTGCGTCGCCCATAGCGCCTCCATTCTGCAGATCTTGACGCAGGTACATGCGAAGCTCGTCAAAGTCGATATAGCCATTACCGTCGCGGTCAATCTCCTTGAAGAGCACACGCACAAAGTACTCGAGCTCGCGCTCCAAAAGCGAGTCTGCGACCTTGGCACGACGCAGCAGTACGAGCAACTCGCCCAGTTCAATGTGGCCATTCTTGTCGACGTCAATCTCGTCAAACATGCGGCGGATGCGTTCGACCACGGCATCGATCTCGGCTTGCTGGCGTAGCGCGTCCTGCTTCTGCTTAGTCTCGAGTCGCTGCTGCGCATGCTCGGGTGTTGTGGTCTGGATACCGCCGAGTGCACTCGCGCACGACGACATGAGCGTCAAGCTCAAGTCGGAAAATGACATGACGAGATCCGGAATGGTCACCGACAGCTTCTGGATATTGACGAGCTGGTCCACCTTGTCGGCTTCGAGAGCGTGGGCAAACGAAAATTTGGCGGGGGCGAGCAGATAGTCGGTGTCGTCTTCTTCGGAGGCCACACCGTCGAGGTATCGAGCGATGAGCCCGAGCTTCGTGACGTCCATAGTGACAAGCTCCTTTTGCTTGGAGGAGGCGACCACGAGGTGGAGTCCAATCGGAATCTCGATGCGGCTCTTGCCCATGCCATGGCGAGTCGAGTGTTCGATCGCACTGTCGTAATCAATCTCAGTAATCACACCGTCTTCATACGACGTCGACGGCAAGAGCAAAATGCGACAGCCGTCGACGAGCAAATCCACCTCCATGGCCATACCGCCGAGAAGAGCGAACGGCGCCAAGTCAGCAGGCTGGGCAGACGCACTCAGTGTCGACGGAGTAGCCGTTGCTGGCGCAGCTTCGATTGGTGGGAGCGTGGGCATGGGCTTGGCGCCGGCCATCGCCTCACCGGTTTCAGTGGTGAGACGGTCGACAAACAGCAAAAATGTCTGCAGTTCATGTGCAGCCGCGACGATCTGGATGCCACGCAATCCGGCCGCAATAATCTGCTTGCCCGATTCGAATTGCTTGACGTTCGCCGTGATCTGCTGAGGACGCGCCGTCGGATCTTGAATGGAAGTCACACGCGTGAAATCAGCATACAGAATCTTCGACACTGGTGACTCTGCGGGCCCGACGGTCGACACGATCGGCGGCAGCACACCAAACACGACTTGCTCGAGCGCGACTTCAATATCGCGAAGCAGCTTTTCGTCGCCATGGGCCAGCGCGTACTGGCTGAGGTTAACACCAAACGCAGACAGCGTAAACTCGGCGACAGTGCGGCGCTGTTCTTGGAATGCGATCCCAAATGACTCGATCCGCAGCGTGATGTCCATCTTCTCAAACATGACATTATCGGGCTTGACATTGAGATCATTTCCCAAAGTGATGCATTCCGCCAGTCCGATGGTACCAACAGCGTCGGCTCCGCGAAAGTACACATCCAGCCCCAGACTCTTCATTCGCAGCTTGATCACTTCGTTCAGCGTGAGCTTGGCCTCGACGACCAGCAGCTTTTCTTGCAGCGTCGTCTTCTCAGCCGTTGCCAGCTTGGTGTCCGTCTCGACCTTCTTGAAGGCGTCCAGGTAGAACGTGATATCTTCCTCAGTCGCCGTGTCGCGAGCGACTTGATCGGCCTCGACCGTGCGCACATGCTGGAGCACAACTTGATAATCCGAGTACGGCACAAACGCGTCCTGCAGCACACGCACCAAGGAGGCCTTTTCGAGCGTAATGGCGTTGCTCGCCGGAAGCAGCAGCTGCACACTGGCGATCCGCTTCTCCAACGGGATCGGCGCATAGTTGGGCACGAGATTCAAGAGTCGTGCCATGGGCGGCACGACGAGGTTCAGCTCGAGCGTCGGCACACTGAAAAGAGTCGTGTTCACCTTCTTGAGCGCTTCATCTTCCTGCGCGGGGGCGCTCAGCTTCCACTCATCCAACGCATCGCTGACCACCACGGAAAACTCTTCAATACGAATCTGGTGGGACTCACGAATATCCGCCGACGTGAGAATCAGCTCGCGGCCTTGGTCGACATTTTCATGGACAATGGTCGAGTACACTTCCAATTCCGACAATCCGAGACGGATCCGCGTGTCCTTCAGTGTCGGCAGCGCTTGCTTCGACGGCGCGTCGACCACCACATTGACCGCACGCACTTGAATGTCAATCTGCGCGACCACGAGCTGCATAATGCGGTCCTTAAAGCCAAACACCCGCTGTGCCTCGGGCAGTGCTGCGGCCTGCGCGAGCGCTTCGTCCTTGGTCTTCTGACCGGCAAAACGCGTGACCCACATCGCTGCCTCACCGAGCTTCATAGCGAGTGCGTCCTTGACCTCGACAAGGGCGTCAACATTCGGGTCAATCATGTGCACGTGCACGTCGACATTGTTGATATCAATCACGACGCGCCAGGGCTTGCCCAAATGGAGCGACACTTCCTTGATCAGGACATCGCTGACGTCCACGGGCGCGGTGCCCTTTTTCGCGAGCGCGAGTGTCTTGAGGAATTCTGGTTGCAGTTGAATTTGGAGCAGCGACACCGTCATGCCGCTGAGCGTCTCGCGGATTTGCGCAGCCTTGCCGCGCACATCAAACGAGCCAAAGAGGATCTCGACTTGGAGCGTGGGCAGCACATAGGCCGACGTGAAGCGATGAATAAGCGCCGAGAGAAGCGGAAACACAGTGTACCGTGCAAACGACGGCACGACACAGAGCGAGAGCGGAATGAGCACCGAGACCAGCGCGACCAGCACGATCGCGAGCATGGTGGAGAGCAGCGCGCGCGTGCGCAGAGCGAGAGCGGCGGCGCGCGTCACGATAGACAGAGAGAGAAAGAAGAGACGGCGACCGGAGGGTCCTTCTCCTGTGGGTGCTGCGTTTCCCTTTTTGCTTCTTCTTCTTCTTCCTTGGAAAGGGGAAAAGTGAGAGGAAAATCCTCTCTGTGTTGGCCCCACACAGACAGGAAAATCCTCGCACTTTTCACACTGTCGGGTGGCATTCCATGCCAGGGGGATGAGGAGGTTGCA
>JAADVC010000931.1:0-14092 GCA_023334575.1 Pythium volutum | reverse complement strand
TACATATTGAATTAGTTGAAAACCTCGTACTGGTTTAGCATACTTCAACACGTTAGGTTCGGCACAATTTGACTAAGTGCGGGAATCAGAGGCCAAAAGGACGCTCAACGAGGTATCAGATGCGATAAAATGTACGAGGCAGAGGTTTTTTTCTACTTGATATAGATGAGATGTGACCTTTCCCACGTATACGCCATAGGGGGTGCATTCATTTGTGGAGGTTTTGCCCCCCAATGCTGTCCATGGCACTACCGCGATTTGGCCACTTGAGCGGTTTTTGAGAACGCTCAAGAACGCAAATGACGGTACTACGCGTCGCTCTGGAATTTGAAAGGTAAATCGATTTGTGGAGGCGAATGATACCACTCTTCGCTGATGGGTGACTGATGGGTGACTTGTTTACTGACAGTGATATCTACACGTGCAGGTTTTGTGGGGCTCTCTGCTACATGTAACCATAAGCTGGGTACCCCAGCCACTTGGGATCAGAAAGAGGCATAGGTTAGTGAAGGTGTGTGGGTTTTGGACTGTGATTGTGCTGAAGTCACTGTATGGAGGTATTTATAGTGACATTACGGTGACGGTGTCATTGCATAGATTCCCTCCGTATAGTGATTTCTTGACAGCTTGCTGCGTCGATTTTGACGTTATTGACAATTGGAACTGATGGCACTGTACGGAGGTATCTGTAGTGACACTGACTTTTCTGGTGTCATTGCAATCTCCTCCGTAGAGTGACCTTTTTGATAGTTTGCTGCGTCGATTTGGACATTGCTGGCAACTCGAGATGGCTGATGGTTGCTGAAGAATGTGTCGTGTTTGAAGTTTCCTGTAGAGGGTTTTGTTGACACCTATGCGTGGACACCACTTATGAGTGATGTTGAAGGAGAGTTTGGAAAGAGGCGGACAAATCTGGGAAAATAGGAGGGAAACGTAACATATGAGACTGCCGGTTGTGGCGGGTCTCATGTGAACGTTGTGACCATTGTCATTTTGCAATTCACTCTTGAAGAGTGAACACGCCATGGACGACGGAATGCTGCGGTTTTACGAGAGTACAACGATCATGTATGTGCCTGGCGACATGGTGCGGATCCAGGAGAGTCTCCAGCGCAGGAGCGACGACGCTCTACATCCTCAGTTCACAGCACCAGAAGATGCTCACGACTTTGCCTCCCAGTTCCGACCTGGCAATTGCCCAGCCGTGACGCTGGTCATGTGCCTCATTGATGTGTGGTGTTCGCCTAAGGGTTACAACATCACCCTCGCCAACCGTGATCGCGTTCGGCAGTCGATCGCGAGAGTCGAGAGAGAGCTTCGACGCCTCCCGCACGCTGAATACGAAGCCGCAGTCGTGCACGTCAGCGTGAAGAATTATCCGTCGACGGTATGGTCTCCAACAGCTTCCCCTTCAAGCCAGGGGATCGGATTTTTATCGCCAAGGTTGTTGAGTTGAAGGCGTGCAGGCACAAGATCGCCGGCTACACAAATGCCAATCAGGTCATGAACAACTTCTGACTTATATGTGTCTGAAGTGGTAGGAGTAATATATGAAACGTATGCACATCATTTACAGTAATGGAAACACGGAATGAGTGAAAAAGCAAGCAGTACCTTCCTACAGAATGGTGAAAACTGGACCGCGTCGACATGCAAACACACGTTGATTGTCTCTATGGACATTATTGGCAACTGGAAATGAGTGATCAGAGTCGCCATTTCTCCATGGGACTATAGCGACTGTGCGATCGTGATTCTTCTCGGCCATTGAAGAGTCGCCAAAGGTTTGAAGAGTATTGTGGCGATTGCGTGCTCGAGATCATCGAGTTTATTAGCAGTGCTTACATCTAAGTCTTGAAGGCGAAATGCCGGACTTAGTTCTTCACTGTTTCACTACAGAATCCTACTACATGCATCGCTGTCTACCTACTCCAACCGGCCTATTGTTGAAATCGACGCGCTTTTTTGTGGATGCTCCGCCGTGGGTGGTGTTCGATTAAACTTGCGCGGTTGGTTTGGCCTTCTTCGCCTTAGGCTTGTCCTCCATGTCTTCGTCTTCGCCCTTGATAAAGTCACCCATGTCAGCGATGCCTTGGCAGACGTCGCTGTAGGTCTTGAGCTCGCTCACCTCCTTCACGAAGATAGCTGACCCTTCCCCGAAGTTGGGTTGGCGGCACGGGTGCTTCTTTCCACGCCAAATGGTGAGGCGGAAGACAGACTCGCGTTACTCGCGAAAGCTGAGAGCATCAAACTTTCTCTTGACGGCGGGGAAAGGGTCTCCAACGGCGTCCTTGTCGGTGAGCACACAACGCCATCCACGATTGAAAGGTGCAATGGACATCACACACATGTCGATGGAGACTGGGGGGACGGTCTCGAGGTGCGCGTGTTGCTGGACATGGTCCTGGATCTGCTCGACGGCGTCGAAGAGGGGGATCACGACCGCGTTCTTCCGCTCAACGGCGTCTTCGAGTCGTTGCAAGATACCCATTGCGTGTTCGGGCGGTCGGCAAATGTCGAGGAGGTTTTCGGCTGGTCTTGGCAAATTGTGGTGTGCCTCTCCAATGGTCGTTTGAAAGCAGTGGAGGGGTGATAGCGATCTCTTTGGAGACGTGGCGAGGGAGAACTGGACGAGTCGTGGTGATCTCGCAGTTGGAGCGATTGTGCAAGCACTGTCGATCGTAGATCATGGTGTGTCGCTGGGTACGCAAGCAGTGGTGATTGTTTATAGCGATGGTTTATGAAGGTTTCATCCATGTTGGACTTCACGAATCGAGTTGGACGGTTTTATCTAGGTTTCATCAATGTCGGAATTCACGAATCGAGTTGATTTAAGTTCAAGAAATATGGATCCGAGTGATGTTCAAGTGACAACGACATCTTATTATATTATATGTGAATATGGTTAGAGCGTAGATAAGTAGATTCGCGCGGAAAAGTACTATACTTTACAAAAAAGGCAACGCTGGAAATCGAGAATGAGATATATTCTATGTACAGTTTTGAAGGTTTTGGAACCGCCGAATGGTTGCACGTATTCTTTCGCGGATAAAAACGCAACATACGAGACTGTACATCCTCCTGGAGGATTATGATGGGTCTCATGTGGACCTTGCGTCGCAAAGTTTATGCGGACAAAAAATCGGCGGGACGAGGAATTTTGTCGCTTGAAATGGTATCAGTTAAGCATGTGAGACACCATCCGCGTGGGGGCCGACGGACTGGTTGATGCTGTCGTCACCGTGTGGAGAATAGCTAGAAAAGAAGTGCAGACACGTCGAACCATGGAAGGAAATGCAACCACGACAGGGTGTCTCGTGCAGTCTCAGGCAGAGTTTGGAAGTCGGTCGGACACGACACTTCGTGCGTGAAGGTCAGTTTGGAAACCGTTAGACAAAACCTGGGACGGTAGGAGGAAACGCAACGAAGACGAGGTGTGTCGTGCAGTCTCGTGCCGCGGTTTGGAAACCTGGCTGGTGGCGGAACTGTGGGATGATAGGAAGGAAAAGGCAAGTGACTCAAATACGCTCCTGCAAGCGTCCCATCGACGGAGCCGTGGGATTTGTGAAGTGTGGGGTCGGAAGATGCTTGCACCGCACGGGTCAGCATCACTCGCAATCATTCGGTCAGGAGAGACGATCAACCGCAATAGTCCAGCTCGCATCGCTCTCCGCAAGATCACCCCATTGCCACCCCATTGTCGCCATGAACGTCAACAGACCGGCTCCTCTTCGCGTGTTTGACAACGTCACGCGGGTCCGAGCGCACATCGCTGAATCGCGAATGGGTCCAGTACGTCCAGTTGCTCTCGACATGTACGCCGTCGAAGGATAGCGGTGGACATCGGGATGGATGTACACGCTCGTGGATCGCCTCGTGGTGGCGGGCGCGCGCGACTACATGGAAGACGTACTGGACTACGTTCGCTGTGGCAACCGAGCCGACTTTGTGTTCCGTCTGCATGTGTCGGACCCGAATATGGAGCAAGGCAATGCTTCGTTCGCGCGCGGAACTCGAGTTATCGTCAGTCATGTGACACACCTTCAAATGTACAGGGACTGCCGAGCGGGTGGTGCCACATTCCGTTCATGGCGGCGATCATGTGAAATGAGGACATGGTGTCTCTGCACGGGTTTAAGGACGTGGTGGTTTAGGGAAAGAATGTGTTTGAAAACCTCAGAAAATCAAATATAAATATGTTTTAGTTTGAGACTTATTACGGTAGTGACATAATACGGTAGTGTTAGGCCATTCCGTGAAATTGATTGGATAGTTTGGTGGCGTGTATGAGAGACGGCCTGTGTACTTTCCCATATTGTCAATTGTCGCACTGCACTAAAAAAGCTGTTGGGCCGGCGGCCTTCGTGCCACACTGAATTCGCTTCTGTTGGCGCCATGGGTGCGGCGGGGAAGCGCAAGCGCGCTGCAGTGAGTCAGCGACGAATAGATCACAGCGTCTTAGCAGCTCACGCGAGTACAAGAAGAAACGTCGCATCACGGGCAACGTTACCGTCGAAACGAACTCGCAAGAAGTGGTGTCTAGTGCATGGCTAGAACGCACGAAGGAGACCACAGATCGGAACGCAACCAACCAACACAGTGTCGTACTAAAAAAGCGAATGAAAAGAAAGGAAAGGCAAAAGCGCGATCTCGCAGCAATACTCCTCCAGTGGTTGTCGATCGCAGTCTTTTCTTTGCGAGTATTGACGAGCCAATCTATCTCATTTGCGGCAGCTGTGGTGAACTCGGGAATCCAAGAAAGATGACAGTACTGCAGTATGACAAAACGAATCGTCTCTTCCAAACACTGGCCACTTTACAGTCTGGATTACTAAGTGACGGACTCGTGTCTGAAGCCATTGTGATATACAGTCGCAAACGACATGTACCTTTCTGTGAGACTGCCTGACGAGTTTGCGGCAGAAGAAAACGCCCAAGTTTGCTGGTGGACTCACTTTGTGTCCTGTACCGAATGAGCTTGCAGTCCTGAACACTGTGGAATCTCGGCTCATTGGTTTAGGTGTCTGCTTCACAAGTTGCTACAACTTGATTGGAGATGGACAGGAATGTACACGGGGAAATGCGTTCAACTTCTGGAACGATGCGTATAAGATTGTGACAACTCTTCCACGACCGATCTCAAAGTGTGGTATTGTGAGGATGAAATGCAAAGGCAACGCTGATCCATCGCGTGTCTTTGAAGTCAGACCAATCTTTTGCGCACTGCACTGCTTTGGCTGGTGAAAAACAACCCGTTATACAAAGAGATTTCCATTTCATAAAATGTTCTTGCAGATCTGGAAGCAACGAAAGACACCGCCACACTACCAACTGTGATTGTGGAAACAGATGACGCCGCTCAAAGTGACTTGGATCCCCGTGATCAGTCAGGCAGTCCCGTCCATCACATCCCACCCATTGAGTCTGTAGACGAGTTGGACGAGATGTTTCACCTTCCTACTGGAGAACAAAGCAAGGAAACAGAGCGTGATAAGATTCTCGGTTCTCTACACGTGGAAGTAGATGGCTTGACCACACCAATGAACGAGTACTCGACAAAAACTATGATGCAGTTGTGCTTTCCTACGCTTTTTCCCAATGGACGAGGAGGTTTGTTTCATGTGGACGGCGAAGAGCGCATGGTCTGATGTGAGAGATGAGTTGATGGCTCTCATTGGTAACGATGCGCTACCGCAACGCTTTCCAACTTTCTTCTTCACACTCAGCGCTGCTGACACGATCTGGCCTGACTTTTTCTGTGCTTGCGACCCCTCACTGTCTATGGAAGACGCAATCAGTCTTTCTCCAATGGAACTAGACGTTACCTCAACCAGAACGCAGACATTGCTAGTCAACATTTTTATCGTCGATTCAAAGCCTTCTTTGAGCATGTCATTTGCGGTAAAGCACAACCGCTCGGCGAAGTGGTAGACTTTTTTGGAGAGTTGAATTCCAGAAACGCGGCTTACCGCATATCCATGGACTGCTGTGGATCCGTGATGCACCCGATGTCTTGAAATTGTCAGGCTCAGAAGAAGGACGCCGAGAACTTGAAGCTTTTGTGGACAAATTCATTTCCGCTGACTCTTTACCCACTGCAGCCGCTTCTGGTTGCGACTGTACGGTATGTACAAAACTGGAAAGTCGCCCTGAAGTTGACATCCTGCAATTGCGTCCAGTTGACACAGATAGCAAAGATACTCAGTGTGATATAGCAAAGGTGGTCCGACGGGTACAGCAACATATTTGCTTTTCAAATTCTCGCTGTCGAGAAAAAAAAGGAACATGCCGATTTGACTACCCTAAGCCACTCCGTGATAAAACCGCCGTAGTTGTCGAAAAAGCGAACAACGGAGCGTTGAAACTGCATGTTGAATGCCACAGATCTGACCCCGCGAACAACAACTATTTTGAGTGCTTGGAGAGCCAACATGACATCAAGCTCGTTGGAAATGCATATGGTGCTGCCGAGTATACCGCCGCCTATGTAAGCAAAGCCGAGCCTGACACGACGAAATTTCGTGACATGATTTGCCGTGCGCTCGATAAATGCTCAGTTGTCAGTGAACACCACGACGTTTTGCGACGAATTGCAAATGCTCCACTTGCAGCACGTGCGGTGAGCGCTCAGGAAGCACTGTGGACCTTACAGAACGGTCTTCCAATGTACGGAAAGTCACGAAACGTACTAAAGGTCAAAACATCACGACACTTCAATCGGCATTATCGAGTGGATTCAAGCGAATGTCGCAAAGAACTCGAACATGGTACAACTGCAGCACCCAACGAAATTCGGATTGAAGCTATTGAAGCTGCGTACATGGCTCGCCCATTAGAATTTGACAGCATGTCATACAAGACATTCTTACAGAACTATGAGTGCTCAAAAGACGCTCCCACTGAGACACAGACTCTTCAGCGTTGGAGGCGTACGGATAAGAAAGGCTTTATCAAAGCGCGGCGCGTCCCACAAGCTACTGCTACATCACCTCGCTGGCGGGTCAGCGCAGACGACCCAAACTATTGCTTTTCGGAACTCATGCTACGTGTACCCTGGCGTGATTTGCAGGAGCTCCCAGAAGAGGACGCCGATTGCGTACAGACTTTCCAAAAGCTACGAGAGTCAGAACAGCACAAAGCGGAAATTGACAGTGTTGTCAATCGTGAGCGCCAAGTTCAGTCCTGTGCTGCCGGCAGCACTTTCCACACCAGTGGAGGAACTCGAAAATGCGAACCAGAAACAAGGCCGTCTACTTTGACAAAGTATTATGAACGTGTGCAACCTGACATCTCAAAATTGTGGGCGCCTTGACCCCGAGTGGTATACAGCACTGGAAAGACAGAGAAAAATGGAAGAGACAAAGCAAGACCTCGAACTCTTCAACACTCGTTACAGTGCCCAGGTCGGCTGTTCCGAAAAAACAAAGTTCATCTCATACAAAAACGAAGATGTCGATCACGCGAATGCCACATTTGTGAATCGCCAAAGAAAACCTGTGTATGACCTTCACGCTGGTCATACCGTGGAGCCAATGAGCGCTGGCAGTGAAGTGTCTGAGCGCGACTCGCAAGCCATGCGCGAACTGCTTCTACAAGCTCAATCCCCAAACCCAACGAGAGATCGAACAATTCCTCCACTGCTCTCTCTTGCCATTGGTTGCCCAGTTTCCCTTACTGTCAACCTTGAGCAAAGCGCTGGTCTATGCAACGGAACAAAAGCAATCGTTCGTGATTTCATACTCAAGCCAGGCACTGAGACGCCTATCGTTTTGGTACAAATTCAGGACAAGTATCTTGGGCCATCTTTTCTCGAAACCGAACCAAACATCGTACCGATTGTTCCGTACTGCCTCACGTGGACAACGCGTGGTGTAAACATACGAACACGTCGAAGAGGATTACCGTTACGCCTAGCCTACGCTATGACCATCCACAAAGTGCAAGGTCTCACTTGCGAAAGTGTGGTCTTCGACCCTACAGACATTCCGACGTCTGCATTCGCATACGTCGGACTGTCCCGAGTCCGCCGTCGAGAGGATATATCATTGTGGCGAGTAATCAAGCTGAAGCGCGGCAACGTACAGACGAAAAGCAAGCAACAACTCACTGCAGAATGGACAAGACTCGATCGCGTCGACGCGCAGGGACGCGCAAGAAACGGCGGCACTGTAAGTCGATACCAGCAAGTCGCCGAAATGATCAATACGGCTCCCCCCATTTCTCTTAGAAGGTAAGTAGCCCACACGTATGCTCATCCCTCTCGCTAGTGGCTAACATTGCATTTCCTGTAGCTGGACAGTCCAAGTCTCGATTCCAGAAGAAGCCGCCGACTTTCCAATGTTCGAGCCCTAAAACGCTCGAAAGCGTCACAAGTCCCGCAATGTAGTCATTGCCTATCACATGAAAAATGTAGCCATACCACAAACATGGTATCTCAATACATTTTTAAATTGCCGCTTCAACTCCAACTCAAGGGAAATAGATCGGATCCGGCCCTGCAACAAACGATCAGATCCAAAAAATAAAATATATACTAGCGATTGCCATGTCTTTTTTGATGCGGCAAGCACCCAAAATGCTCTCGCTATCAAGAACCAGAACAAACTGCGCAACGGCAGTCGAAGTTCGTAATCTCGTAGTCATATGTAAGCTATTGCCCAGCCGGTACAACACGACAACTCACCAAACCTAGGCGCGTGATTCCTTCCACGACCCACCATTCTGCAACCAGATTCTGATCACGGCTGTGGTTCACGAAACGTGCGTAGTTGCCATACTCCCGAGCGTCGATGCCGAACTTAGCGTCCGTCTCCATATAAATAGGTACTTTTGTCCGACAAACGGGCACCTGCATACGCCTTCACTTCCATATACTCACCAACATACTCGATGACGAGCTCGTTTGCAGGAATGTCGACGACGCTTTGAAGTCCATATCCAGCATAGTCCGTCTCGAAAACACGGAGATGCAGCGTGAATGCACTCCCAGTCTGCAGCAAACGATTGCTACACCGACTGGCTCGACAATTCCACGGCCCGCATTCGAAATGCATGGCAGCGTTCTTGCACTGGCTTCCACACTCGTCTATAACGCAGAAAGTAAGTTAACAATTTCGGAAAGCGCTCAACCAAATGTGCACTCACCGATACAATCGCAAACAGTCGAGATATCGAAAGCACGAGCGCTCGACGGCGAGATGGCGTGGAAAACGTTGTTGTCGACACGTTGGTACGTACGCCATGCCTCGTACAGTTGTACATATCGGAAACATCGCTCTCGGATCCTTCCTCTTCGCCACAATCGGCCTCGCTCTCATCCATATTGGTGACAAAATCATGGCCCGACACGGAGTCGGCGTCAACACCACTATCCATCGCATCCGACGCGCTCGCAGCATCCTTAGCATCTTCGCTCGTCGCCAAAGTATGGTCGCGTGCTCGCTCCGTCAAACGCGAGCGTCGCCCACCGTCGTAACTTTCCGTTTCTGAAGAGTCTTCTCCGTCGGCGGATCCACCCGCTCCGATGTCCACTGACGCAAACTCTGCCGTACGCCTCGCAACCCGACCGTCTCGGTTCACGCGTGAATCCGGGGTGGCGAAGATATCATCGCGATTCGACAACCACTTCGAGAACATGGACTCACCGAGCCCATGGTGCCGACAGAATTGAGTCTGTGTCAAACCGTGATCCTCATCGAAGTACCTGCGCAGGATCCTCTTCTTCTCCACGACAGAGTAGCGTGGCGGCATATCGACGCAAGAAAACACTTCAGTGTGCAACCCGAGAGACACTGTACTCCACCCACGTCCCAGCCTCGTCTCACATCTCAACTTTCCTGTATCTCGCACTAATGTCCCACATTTCACGTTTCATTTCCATCAAGTGACTCAGTCCCTGACGCGCCACTTTCCCACAACATAATTACACAGGACTTCAGTGTGCAGCAAGACCCACTGCACTCCACCCCATCCCAAATTCGTTTCTTATTTCAACGTTCCTGTATCTCGCAATAATGTCCCACATTTTGCGTTTCCATCTGCTCACTCAGTCTCTGACGCGCGACTTTCATAAATACATGCATTAGATTATACAATCTTGCCGAGCGTTGGGGGCCTGCAGGCGAGGGTTGGGGCTGCGCCCCTAACCAGCGCCTTGGTGATGGTCCCTAGTTTAATATAGTACAAAGTACTGTAGTGTGACCTAAGCCGACACTTGCAGAACATTAAAATGTTCTGCAAGTGTCGGCTTGGGTCACACTTTTTGACGTTCCGCACGCGCCACCACAGGAACATGAAATAGTGTGACTCACTCTAATTACCGTTCTCGATGTAGTAGATTCACTACGTAGATAAGTGCCAGACGTACCACTGCTTCTTCGACTGACCGTCTTCGACCCGCTGGACGATCTTGCTCTCGTCCGTCCTGCTCGCTTCGAAGTGGTGCAGTGTGAGCTTGTCATGGATCAAGCCGAAGAAAAAATAGAAAGATCGGGTGTGAACGTTCGAGATACTAATCGGGTCCTTCATAAAACTACTGTATCCATCTTCCTACGTCGTGGTCTTGTATCACACTGATTCCGAACACCCACGTCAAACGCGGATGCGTCTGTACACCGCAAACCACAACGACGAAAAGCCATGGTCCGAGATCGCAAATGATCCGCTCATCCCCAATCCAGTGCTCGAACACACGCTCACGCGGCCCACTGCCGAGTACATTTTCTTTCCGTGGCAGTCGCGACCAGCGAAAAACAATATCTCGGTCGTTGCTTATTCAATACACGACGGCAAGTTGCGCGTGTGATTTCCGTGCGGCAAGCGCGACGCAAACGTGTAACACGCGCCGACACGCAGTTGAGAAAGCGTGAGACGCGAGCCATCTTTGTTCGTTCTGGAGCGAGAGCAGGCCAGTGTACACCACTGGTTCATTGGGCATAGTGACCGCCACGTAGATCACCAAGCTGAAGAAGACAATGCCGACAACATGCACAGCCGTCCAGGCCGTCTTCTCGACCCAGTTGGTGCACTTGGTGATCATTCGAGAGAAGACGGCTTCGACGCGCTTCATCATTTCCACGGACGCATCACGCCATTGGATCTCACGGAGAATGCGAGACTGGAAATTGTCCGTTCGCCATTCGAAATCACGACACAACGTCAGCTTGGGCGTCGTTCGTGGTCGCTGTGGATCGGCACACGGGGCTGCTTCACCACAGCTCTCGGATTCGCTTTCGAGAGATTGCGATGGGTTGGCCTCTAGACGGCGCACGCGGATTTCGAGACGGCTCAAGCGGTCCAGTGGCAGCTCTCGCATCACCAACACAAAGGTTGCAATCGCGCGGACGCCGCGACGAGAGATGAGTTTGGTCAGGAGTAGTGTAGCAGTTACCGGTTGGGTATTGGCGTCGACATCAAACGTTAGTGGTGCATTTGCAGTTCCACGGCATAGGCAGTCGACCAAATGCAACAAGCCACCAATGAGGATTTCAGCCATACATTTGACTAGCGCAGAGCTTGTAGCGTACCTGAGTGACACGCGCAACCTCGCTCGTTTCCACCTGCGTCCATTCTTGTCAGAGTTTGCATGGCGGATGTTAAGATGAGCTCGAGCGATGGCGCATGACCATGTGACAGTAAATCTCACCATTGCTTCATCCAGTCACGGTCCTCCAACCAGATCACGAGTCGATTCTATTCTCCGCGACGATGCGGACTTGAAAGCAGCACCGCCGTGGTGTGCCATCGACAAGACACTGGACTCTCCATTGAATTGACGCTGGATCAACCTGCAGTCAGTTTGGAACGTGTGGGTCAATTTAGGATTCTGCGGGTTGGAGGCGCTGTTTGTGGGGTAGGAGACGACGTTGACAGGACCTTCCCTTGAACCCAACCCAAAACCGTTTGGGATGCGCGTTTGCCTGTGTATCGTGTGTAGCAGTCAAAGAAAACTTGAAATCGTCTCGATATTTATGAAATTTTACTATCTGCCTATGCGGTATAAGAGGTTTATTCAAGGAGCAGAAATGGAACGCAAAGATAAGCATCCCACGTTATGTTTTGTGTGTGGTATTCAGTGGTAGGCAGGGTCTTGCAGGGTGTTGCATGCGCCAAAGAATGCTCTGAGCGCGCTATTGAAATATCCGTAGAGCTTGGCAATCGCAATGTAGGATCCCGAGTAGGCGAAGCGCGTCGCAGTGAACACGACATGGATCTCGTCGTTCGCTTTGGCCTTCAAGAGATAGTGAAGCGTCGCCGTACCGTAGCCACTCGAGCCGCCGCCCCAGCCCGACGCTAGCGTCATCTCCGACTTCTTTAGCTCAAAGACGACGCGACTGGACTCGTTTACATTGACGACACCAATGTCAATCGCGTACACACCCGCGTCGCGGAACCGGATGACTCCCTTTGGGAGAAACTCAATCACACCCTCGGCATTTCCGTGTCCAGCTACCCACGTGATCGTTTTGCCAGTAGAGACATTGGAAACTGTCGTCGCTGTGCAAAGTCGGAGTGCGATGCACGAAGCGGCTCAGCTCGTCGACGCGTTGCGCAAGCCGTTTCGACTCGTCCATACTGGTCACGAGCCACGCCTTGAGTGCGTCATTGTCCTTCTCCAACTCGCAAATGCGTTGGTCCGTAAACGCCGAGACCTTGTCTTCGACGTCGCGCATACGGGCGCCGAGAATGTGGATGCGCTCGAGCGGCACCTCGTTTAGTGTGAACTTGTACTCGAGCGAGAGATCTCTCGCTGCCCACTGGAATGGAAGCGTGAGGATCAAAATCCGCTCACCACCCTTGGCGACGAGCGCTCGTCCATACGTGTCGGCTTCGCCTGTCGATTTCAAACAGGCTGCAAATCGCTTCGAAACCCGCCAAATTCCATAAGCCTTAGAGTCGAGACCAGAGACATTTACGAAAACGTGTACGGGCGGTACCTCTGCGTAGTCTTGGCACGTGGCCTTGGGAATCGCGTTGTCTTGAGTAACAAAGTCATTCGTGAGCAGTGCAAGAGTTTGCCTACAGAGTCAAAACGCGAGTCAGTCCCGCCGCTACTCGATCCACCATACCTTGACCAACGCATCATTGCTTCTTGGTTTGACGGTCTTCGATCCAAATGAGAATCTTGTTCACGTCCGTAACGGTCACTTCAAACCGGTGCGGACGGATCTGGTTGTGGAGCGTAAATATCACGTCGCCTTCGAATGTCTGCGCCATTGGATCTTGTTGTGAAGTGGAGGAAGAGGACTTGGTGTGGTAGCGGTGAGTCGGAAAATGAACCTACAAAGTACCGGTTATCGGCGTCGCGGGACAATTTTGCCAGCTGCAGAGACTTCAATGGGACGGGATCGATAGTGATGTGGAGGGAACGTGCGCAGACGTCTATGCATAAGATCTGGCGGTCTATCTCCCTTGTCGCTCGTTGAAAGTGCCCCTGTCGCTCGAAGTTTATGCTCCGTCCAGTTCTCAATCTATTCGCGACAAGAAACTTACTCTACAATTTGGCATCATTCCTGGCTATTGCTCTGGACGTGCGTTCAATTCGCCAAGACCGACAACGGGGAAATGAAAAACCTACCATAGTACAAAGATACGATCCATTGTGCGTTAGGTGTCAGGTCGGCTGCGTTCGTGCCCACCACAACGGGCGTGCGTCCAGCCACGGGCTGCCAACCCCCAACTTGGATTAGACACCAACTATGGGAATATTGAGAAAACCGACTCAAACACTCGCGCGGACGCGGACGAGAAAGGCAAACGAAATTCAAGCCAGCAAACAGCATGCCGCTCCTATTAAAGGAAAATCAATTCGGCCCTCGCTAAGATCTCATTGGGCTCATAACCTATGAGTTCGAGTGTTGCGCAGCCGCACGATAGACAACGAGAAGACTGGACACTTGGTTTCCACTGAGTAAAAGTGGGATTGGGGAGGAAAAGCCGACCGGCAAAAAACCCCTCGTAGTTAAGTGCTAGAGACTACTACTATCTGTCCAGTAAGGCTTCTGTCAGAGAGGCATCGGAGAGCAACCACTCAACGTCTGATCTGTCACTCAACGCCCGAGTATTCACTCAACGTCCGAGCCATCAACGTCGG
>JAADVC010000930.1:0-14094 GCA_023334575.1 Pythium volutum | reverse complement strand
GCCAAAGACCTCAATGACCGTCTTGTCGACATGGGAGATGCCCTCGTGGGCAAACTGCTGGAGCACGCGCTGCTCAAATTCGATCGGTCCAGGGTTCATGCACAGCACGGCTTTCGTCATCTAATAAAGGGAATGCAGAATGAGGGTGAGATGGGTACCGTTGGATGTGTTCTGGAAATGCGATTGCAGTGGCTGAGTACCTTGTTGGAGAAATGAGGGAAGCTGCAGAATGAGGTGGTGGCGAACTGAGGAACCCCCGCTGGTTTAGTTCTTCCCATCCATCAGATTGCCATCCTGTGGAATGGTCGATTGTCTCTTGTTGCTCTTTGAGCGGCCACTGATTCTTGTGGTGGACGTTGGCGCCTGAGGAAAAGAGGGTCATCATCTGTCTCATGATATCCGGATCAGGTCGCCTGGGCGCAAACGTAACCCAAACGTGTAACCCCCTCGTACCCCTCGTACTGAGGTCTGTCACAGTGTGCACCGACTCTGCGCTCACAAGTCTCATATTCCCAATCACCTGTGAAATGCGATACGATTTATTCTAAGAATTTTGAATTGCACGTATTGAATTGAGAAGTTGAAAATGAATTGTGCTACGAGTCGCCAATTTTTTGGATTTCGGCATCTTTTGGATTCTTCACCACCAGAATCCGACGTCCACACTCACCAAAGACACGAAAAAGCAGCCACCACCATCACGGCAACTCCCCATCACGGCAACTTCCCCACTTCCACGACCTCTTCACCGATAAGCAAGGTATGCGTGCCTTGCTGACCACCTCTATGATACGCGCCACGATCTCCTCTATCCAACGGTACCCTTCTCACCCTCCTTCTGCATTCCCTTTATTAGATGACGAAAGCCGTGCTGTGCATGAACCCTGGACCGATCGAATTTGAGCAGCGCGTGCTCCAGCAGTTTGCCCACGAGGGCATCTCCCATGTCGACAAGACGGTCATTGAGGTCTTTGGCCAGTGTCTCGAAAAGATGCGCAAGGTCTTTTTGGCGGCCGACGGCCAGCCGCTCGTGGTCACGGGCTCGGGCACGCTCGGCTGGGACATGGTCGCGGCCAACTTGCTCCAGACGGGCGACCACGTGCTCGTGGTCAACACGGGGTACTTTGGCGATCGCTTTGGCGAGTGTCTTGACCGGTTTGGCGCCAAGACGACCCACGTCAAGGCCGCGACCATTGGCGCACAGCCGTCGGTCGACGATGTGACCAAGGCGCTCAGCAGCGGCACGCACTTTAAGCTCGTGACGATTACGCATGTCGACACGTCGACCGGTGTGCTGTCCAAGGTCAAGGAGCTGACGGCCGCGGTCCGCAAGGTGCAGCCGCACGCTGTGGTCGCGGTTGACAGTGTGTGTGCGTTGGGCGGCGAGGAGCTCCGCATGAAGGACTGGGACGTGGACGTTGTTCTCACGGGCTCACAGAAATGCGTTGGCGTGCCCGCCGGTCTCAGTCTGATGGTTGTGCGTCCGCGTGCTTTGCAAGTCTTTGAAAAGATCTCGGCGTCGTCGACTACACACAAGTACTATGTCGACTGGAAGAACTGGCTGCCGATCATGAAGAATTACGAGGCACGCCAGCCGAGTTACTTTGCGACGCCCGCCGTGAACCACTTGTTTGCGTTGAACGAAGGGCTCTCGATTCTGTTGGAGAATGGCGGCATGGAGAGGCGCTTTACGGAGCACAAGCTCGTGGGCGACGCGGTCAAGGACGCGATGAAGGCGCTGGGCTGCTCGCTCGTGACGGTCGCTGGCTCGGGTGCCCACACGCTGAGCTGTGTGCGGTACCCGGCGGGCGTCGGTGCCGCGGATTTTCTCCCCAAGGTCGTGAAGCGCGGTGTGTCGCTTGCTGGCGGCCTCCACAAGGACATCAAGACGGAGTACTTTCGTATCGGCCACATGGGTCCGAGCACGCGCCGCTTGGACCACGTGATCAAGACGGTTCAAGCGATTGAAGACGCCTTTGCCGAGTGCGGCCACAAGATCCCGGAGAAGGGCAAGGCCGCCAAGATTATCAAGGCGCTCGCGAAGAAGGACATCCGCATCAAGCCATGCTCGTCGACCGAGAAGATTTACCATGGCTGCCCCGTGCCGGCGCGCTGCCAGGTGTACACGGTCGCGTCGATCGCGGCGGCTGTGGCCGCGGGCTTTTTGCTCGCGACGCTGAAGAAGTAGACGGAGCGAAGAGAGGACGAAAGCGATGTCGTGGCTTATCAGGATGCTCGACAAAGCTATGTGCGTTGCGAGGTGTTTCACTATGCTCACGGAATGAATGATCCATCACGATGTACCTGGATGGGATAAGCTTTCTTTGGATGTCCGGCTCTGGAATCCGATCCAGAGGTCTAAACTATCTCACCCCCTTGGACCGTCGTCTTCTTTGTAGGAGTTGTGCTGCCTGTGGTCATCGGAGGTACTCGTTTCCAGATGGTTGCTTTTTTGTTGGTGTTGCCAGTCCCCGGACACACTCGTCCAGAGTCGATTCCTGTGCGGCCTCTCAATTCATGCTGGACTAACGCCGTCCATTTACTCCACCAAACAAGAAATGGTCCGGAGAACTAAATCCTTCGTCCAGAGATGCTCGTCGAAAAGCAGCGGCATTCGGCGTCAAGTGTGGGAGGCCTCACTTTTCTCTTTGCCACCTTCCAAGCACCCGCACAGCACCCAGTAGCCGAGCCAAAGCGACACCACAGCTACGATACCACCACCACAGGCACCATGAACCTCGGCGTTTTTGTACTGACCCTAGTGGCCACCATGTCGGGACTGTTGGCGGCCGTACGCACCCCGACGACCGTACCGACGAATATGCTGATCTGCCGCGCGTATCAAGGCAGCAACTACGAGGCCGCCAAGATGGCGTACCCGGATCTCCACGACGCGATTGCTGTGGTCCAGGAACAGGGCGTCGTGCCTTGGTACACCGACAATACGGATACCCTGAGCCTTGCGAGTATGCTCTCGACGCTCAGCATGTGCAACACCGACACCAAGATCCCCATGGTCGTGTACGGCATCCCGAACAAGGACTGCGAGGCCAACTACTCGAACGCCGGCAGCAACAAGGACTTTGACGACTACAAGAGATTCATCGCGACGCTCACGACGGTATTTCCGACGCAGCACATGGTCTACATCATTGAGCCGGACGCGGTCGGGCTCACGGCGAACGGAGGTTGCGGTGTCGCGAACAACTACTCCACGTACCTCAAGTACGCGCTCGAGCAACTCTCCAACAACACGAACGCCGAGCTGTATCTCGACATTGGCTTCTGGACGCTGCTTCCGAGCGGCCACCCGCAGGCACTCGCCGATGTCGTGAACGACATTTGGCCGGCGAATGGCCGCGTCAAGGGCATCGCGCTCAATACGGCCAACTACCAAACGACCAGCGACATGGTCACGCTTTGCGATTCGTTTGCGACGCTCACGGGCAAGACCGACATGACGTGCGTCATTGACACGTCACGCAACAACCGCGGACCGTCTACCAACGGCGAATGGTGCAACTACAAGAACGCGGGCATTGGTATGCCACCCACGATGGACACGGGCTCGCCACGGGCTGCGTACTTCCTCTGGATCAAGCCACCAGGAGAGAGCGACGGCACGTGCGAGAACCAAACCTCGGGCGACGCGCGCATTGGCCCCAAAGCTGGTGCCTTTTTCAAGGAGCAGTTTGCGACGCTCTGGCAAAATGGATATTTCGTCGAGAATGGGACCATAGCGTCTGGTCAGCCAACGTCCACGCCTCCGGCACCGACACGTAGAACCCGAAAGCCAATGCCGACATTCAAAAAGCCAACACCAACATCTAGAAAACCAACGCCAACAACGGGAAAATCAGCGTCAACGCCAACTCCAACGTCGACGGCAGTACCTCGAGAACCAACGCCATCGCTTGCGCCAACCCCAACAAGCCGACGAGCAACGCGAACGCCCAACTACACCTTCCAAGGTCTCCAGGACTAAGCGTCGTTCGCATCCCGTATGAAGACAGCCCTCTCCGCGGTTTTCTCGCCATGGTGCGGGCGTCTTCATATCCTGCCGATTTAATTAATCGAGTCTTCCTTCTGTATTTGCGCATTCTTCAGTTTGGAAATGCAACTTGACAGGCCCAACCCTCTCGGAATCCGCTGTTTGTGCAAAGAGGGTACTCAAATGGTGTGGTGCACCTAAATTAGAACTCTTTGACGCCCATATTTTTCTTGGGTGGGGACGGAACGAAAAGAACAAATCTCACGCGAGAACTGTGAGGGGAGCGCGCAGTGGTGGAGCAATTCTCAACCCACGAACAGAACATTCTGCGCTCCCACACGGCACGCGCTCTTCTGATACTGTTCGACGGTGTTGGCGTTGAATTATTGGCGTCTAACGACCGGTTTGTTGGCAGCTACTCTCTTGCATCATGGCGTGGCGCTGCAGCGCGCTGACGAATGACGGGCTCGTCGACAATCTCGCGCGCGCCGGCATCGTGCAGTCGCGGCGCGTCGTGGACGCCATGAAGGCCACCGACCGCGCCAAGTACATGTCAAGTGACCCCACACAGCGTCTATCTGCCGACCCGCACGTCGCGTACATGGACGCGCCGCAACACATTGGCCACCGCCAGACTATCTCGGCGCCGCACATGGTACAGTACTTTGTTGGACGCGTCTAACGTCGAATTCTTTTGCCCGCGTCTAACCTACGGTATTTTTGGTGGTAGCACGCGTTTGCATTGGAACTTGCCGACGTGGCACTCAACCACGCAAGCCCACAGCCGCGCGTTTTGGACGTGGGCGCCGGCTCGGGCTATCTCACGGCGTGTCTGGGTCGCATGGTCCAAGGGCTCGGCGGTCGCGTCTTTGGCATTGAACGTATTCCCGAGCTCGTCGAGTTTGCACGCAAGAATATCGAATTGGCCGATGGCGATTTGTTGGCGAGCGGCGTCGTCTCGGTGCAGCGTGCGTTCGAGTGATCTCATCGTTTAGACCCTCGTTAGACCCCATCCTGGTCTAACTCGACTCTCTCTTGGTGATTGTAGAGGCGGATGGGTGGACGGGCCTTCCCAACGAGGCGCCATTTGACTTTATCCACGTCGGTGCGGCCGCTGTCGAGCCACCCCAGTCGCTCATGGACCAGGTATAGACTAAAGTTTGTTGGTTTATGTGCAAGTGGACGTCCAACATATATTTAATATTATTCTCCAGCTCTCAAGTGGTGGTCGGCTCGTGGTGCCCGTGGGCGGCGTTGGTGAAACGCAGGTGCTGCTCGAGATTCAGCGCACGAACGGCAATGGGTTTACGCAGCGCAAGCTCATGGACGTGTCGTACGTGCCGCTCGTGCGCGAGCAACGCACCGAGCTGTGAGCGGATGTTGGGGAGAACGATTTTTGGATGGATCGGGAGAGAGGAGGGGGTGGGTTTGAAATGCATGTATTTAGCACGTACAGTGGAGCAGCTCTTGGATTTGGGTGCACAGAGCGAGCAGCGCTGTCCAGTAAGGTGGTGTCGCATCGCCCGCGTCCATGGCTCGAAAGACCTTGAGCACGGCACAGATGCCAATGTCGTGGCTCTGAGCATGGAGATGGCGATGGAATCCAGCCACATCACTCGATGAGGCCGTTTGGAGATACGCAGACTGTGCAACACGCCGTGCCTGTGTGAGCAGCATGAAGAGCTTGAGAACGCGAGCGAGAACGGCCACCAAGCTGGGCTCTCGATACGATGTGCCGGTCTCGTCCACAAAGCCAAACGTCCACTGCAAAATCGGTTTCAGCACTACTGTTTCGGTGCTCACGTCGTGGGAAATAAGACGGACGGCGTTGCGGGCATTCTGAGCGGCGCTTGTCAGTGTGTGGAGTGACGCAGCAAGATCCACTAGGGCATTTGCTGGCTCGTCATAGCTGCTGACAAGTAGTCGCTCAATCAGTGACGCTGTGATTTCAGGAAGCGCCTTGACGACGTCCACACGCGATGGCTCGATTCTTCCCTCGTGGCCAAAGCGCTCAATCCAGACGACTCGAAACGTATCCAATCCGGCCAACACGACTTGGTTTGCCAGCTCACTGGGCCTTTCTGTGGCGAGTGCAAACTTGACCGCTTGAACGAGAACTCGCAATGGGTCGCGGTCGTCTGATTCAGTGAGAAGCTCCTGTCGGACGCGACGTGCTGGTTCTCCTCCGTGATGAGAGATGTTGACGAGTAGCTTGAATGCCCACAGTGTAGTAGCGTTGGTGAGACGATGGTCAGCACACGACAGCACGCACTTTTGAATACAGTCAATGATGACAGCGGCACGAATGGGCTCGGCGTCAGTAGTCAGATCTTCTAATCGAAGGGGTTCTCGACACTTCCCCACACACCGGGGTAGTCTCGTGTCGATTTCCTTCGTTGAAGATGAAGAGGACATCAACAGCGCGAGCGTAGCGAACAGATAATGAGCGATCTCGACGTCGGTATTGCATTCATTGTCGGACATGATCGTTTTTGGATCCGTGGAAATCCTCTGCAGGGTCTCAAACATGGTCCGCACCACACCCGCCTTGAGCAAAACTTTCTTGACACCGTACGTGGCCTGTGTGAGCAGCACGAGCGCGGTATACCCCATCAACGATCGTCGAGTTATAGTGTCTTCTTCCGTAAAACGCGATAGTTTTTCGAGCACGTGAAGCGCGACGAGCTGGGCGTCTTTGTTCTGGCAAAAGGCAAGTACCAGCTGCGCATTTCTGCGCAGCCTCAAGCACAGGTACGTGGCCTCCAAGGTCCTGAACGTCATCTTGTCAGCTCGTAGATTCGTCTCCGCGTCGCTGTGCCAGCGAACCAGCAACGCGCCAAGCTGCAACAGCAGATCGGAATCCACCACAGCGGTAACAAAGAGGTCGCAGGAGCTTTTCGTACTGGACGATGTATGGAGACGAAGCACGGCCACGAGTAGTGCGAGTGCTTCGTATTGAAGCTCGTAGTCTGTTGGGAACGTGGTCAACACGTGGCGAACAGCGTCCACAGACTCAGCGCGCAGCAGCAGCTCGGCTTTATCGGCGGCACCCGTTGCTTCCCCATTGTCATCGCGTGCAATGGCAAGCAGCGTCGTGACGACCCACTGCTGGACGTCTCTGCTTCCGCCAAAGACTCGTAGTGACGCGTCAAACACACCCAACTGGTCCACGAGAAGCTGTTGTCGCCGGTTCAGCTCACGCTGCGTCGTCTCGACAAGCGCCTCCAACTCCTCTAGCTCCCGCTGTGCCCGCACATGCTCGTCGTGGACGGATTTGACTTCCTGGTCGTATAGATCTCGCGCTCGTCGTTCTTCCTCGGCGAGTTCCTCTCGTTGTTGGCCATACTGAGCGAGCAGTTCGTCGAGCACAGCCTCCCGTGCCTGCCACTGGTCGTGCCAGTATCTCTCCAGATCTCTCACCTCGACGATCTGGCGTCGCTCGTCTTCTTGGTGGCTCTCCGTATCACTCAGCATCATGGAACGTTGGCGAAGTACTAACTGCGCCTGCGCCAGTCTATCCTGTGCAGCTTGGTCCTCCTCCATTAACACGGCCTCGCGCTGCGTGAGCTTGTCGTGCTGCTGGTAGAGTGGTGCGAGCACACACGCGACCACGGTATCAAACGGCGCCACGTCCAGTGCCGTGTGGTGTTGGGCATCAGGCACATCGAGTGGCACGTGCAGCTCGTCGATGAGCCAACTCACGACGTCGTTTTTCGCCCATTTGCAGGCCACGTGGAGCGGGGTCGAGCCAACTTTATTGCGGAGCGTTGGCGCCAACCCGAATTCGCCCACAAGCATCTTGGCCATGGCCATTAGTCCGTACTGGGCACACAAATGGAGCGGCGTCGCGTCGGCGTTGGCGACGTACCGCGCACTATCGAAGTCGATTTTCTTGAGGTGGTGCTCCAGGAGATGCTTGCGCACCAACTTGATTTGGTTGGCAAGGAGGTCGGCCCAAAACGGCTTGAGCAGCGCCGCGGTCTGCACGGGCGTGAGCTTGCAATGGAATGCTGTGGTGGTAGGCGAATTAGAATTGGATGTCGAACCAATTAATTTCGTTCGCGTTGCTGTGTTGGGCGTGGCGGGCTTGAGCGGCGGAAGCATGGTTGGCGTTTGTGCGCGAGCGTTGTTGGTCGATGGCGTTAGTGTTTTCGGTGGATCTGTGGAAGAACATTCTGTTGATTTGTTGGCCGGTTTCTTTGACGGCAGCGCGCCAACGTTGGTCGCGCGGGCCACCGGCAGTGTTGGAAGCACATCCTTGGAGATCGATCTGCGGTCAAGCTGCTTCTCGTCGACAAGATCGTCGGGAGTGGATCCAAGCGTCACGCGCTCACTTGTTGGACCGGCGACCGAGACGTCGACCACCATTTTTGTCTCCTCATGGCTGTTGGATGAGACGAAACGACGCAGTCCGAAAGCGTTTCAGTTCTACTTCAACGTCTCTCTCTCCAGAACATGTCGTTGGCTGCATAAACCACACTCGCCAACGTTGGCGAAGTGTGCCACTCTGATCCAAAACGGTCTAGTTTTCTGGCAAGCTGCTTTTTTGTTTTTGTTTTGATTTGTTGGGCACTACTCACTCATCTGGACGGATCGGATCTGTCCTCATCCGGATTCCATAGCCAGTCGCTATAAACGATCCTGATCCCATCTGCCACACTTCTGCTGGGGATTCAGATGTCGTGCGCGGTTCATACAGTACAGGTCGGGGAATTGAAGGTGCGCTGACGCAACCAACGCATGCTTGACTTGAAGGGATTCTTTGAGGGAGCCTGAGTCGACTCAGCCCAGCCTTCGTCGCTGAACGACGCATTTGATGATGGCAAAAAATGGAGGCCATTTGGCACTGATACTGTAGACCCACGTGGCACGCTACCGGTACTACTGTACAATACAGTCGTACTGTATCCAAATTCAAATCGGATGCGTGGGCTTCCCACGCATTCCAACTGGGACGCTCCGTGACCCAAACTGAACACTTTGAAGTCCGCCAATTGCACATGTAAAGTGCGGGGTCTCTGCAGATGAAGCGGACACCAGAACAAGCGGCGATCGCTGGAAAAGAGCCGATTCATTTCGTGTCCACAAAAATCTGCCCAAACTTGATGGTGTGTTGGTTGTTGGTCGGGATCAGATCCGCAAGATGCTTCGTCTTCCAGTCGCGGAAAGTACAGTACGGTACTGACAGAACAGCACGACCGCCGGATCTCTTGGAAGACGATTTCCAGTTGCGAACTGTGCAGTGGCTTTCCTCACCGAGGTTTGGGCCGTCGCGATCTGAACTGGAACGGTTTCTGCTCGCTCGACAGAAATTAGATCCTGCAAAGACGCTCCAGCCACAAATCTCGCCTGAGAATCCTGACCCTGGATTGCTTGGATACACTGTTCAATACTGTACTGTGTGCCGCGAAGAAAATTTTGTGAATAGAATTTAGTGTTCCGTGACGGGTGTCAAACCTTGGCAGATTGATTTTCCAGCGAGATTTGAGCTCAAGAACTGTTGGCTATTAGTCGACCAACACATTTCCGCGTTCTGTTGTTGGCAATCCGAAATGGAAGCCCTGTCATCAGTTGCATCTTTCTCTCCCCTTCTTCTTCTCATCCCCAATCAAGTCAGCCCCCATACATACTGGAAGACAGTGTGGCCATGGAGACGAGTGTCCATGCTGGCACGGGATTTTTTTGCTCCCAGCTGCTGGTCACGCCAGCAGAGAGCGGTGTGCAACGAATCGCATCCGTTTTCACAGGTTATCCCTCCCCCAAAACTGGGCCAAACGCAATCCGCAGCACATCCGCCAAATATTCCCAATATACGTTTCCACAGGTTCGTGCCAAGACCGATACCGCGTCGGCAATTGCATGGTGGCACCAATGCGGGAAGAGCCGCCCCACGGATGCCTCTCCCTCTCGCTTCCCTCACGCACGGAGGAAGAAGGGGATGCGCCCCCGCGCCGCTCCATTGCTCATGGTCTACGACTCTTCCGTTGTGCACGTCAACTGCGAGGGACCGCGCCGCTCGAAGCGTCTCGTCACTCGGAGAAAAAGCACGCGCTCGGCATTTCCCACTTCATCTTCTCTCCTTGAAAACCCATGAAGTTTCAGCTGCCAGAGCGTGCGTTTCCGCCGCTCGTGCTCTCGTCCTATGAAGAGCGCGAGCTTATTGACGAGACCCACCGCATCGTCGAAGCGACCATTGCCGCGCAGGAGCAGTACAGCCGCAGTGGACGCCGCATTGACTCGTCGCAGTGGAAACACTTTCGCACCAAGGAAGGCATGAACGTGTACCGCCAGCGCAGCGTGGGCGTCGGCAGCGTTGGCAGCGGCGCGTCCAAAAAGCTCTTTGATCCACTTGCCGTAAGCCACGACGATCTGCTCTTGGACACGTCACGCTCGGACGCCATGAGCTCGTCGTCGTCGTCGTGGTTGCCCATGCTGGACAGCGACGCCGGTAGTAACAACAGCCACACGCCCGGCGGCATTTTCCACACACTGCGTGGTGCGACCAAGACGCCGAGCCGCCGCCGCGCACCGCAATCGACCAAGTCGTTGGACGAGCACCACGCGTACTCGCCATCGACGAGCGTCCAAAGCACCGACAATTTCTCGACCACGATGAGCGAGCACAGTTGGATGGAGCACCAGCGCAAGCCGGCCCACGTGCCGGGCATTCTCGCCGTGGGGGTCGTCGACGGTACACTGGAAAACGCCATGTACGGCGTGCTCACCGAGGACGACGCGTCGTGGCGCTGGAAGTCGTCGCAGATCAATGACAAGTTTGACGATGCGCGCGTGCTCGCGACGATCCGCGGACCGACACGGGAAGATCCGTTCCGCTTCATTGGTATCAAGTGGTTCACGAAAGAGCACCCGTCCGTGCTCGACTCGGTCGTCAAGCGGCGCGACTTTTTGACCATTGAGGCCATGGGCACGACCTACGACTCGTCAGGCCAACAACTTGGGTATTTCCTCATGCACTCGGTCGACATTCCCCGCATCCCCGTGCTGAGTGACTTGGATATCCTCCGCGGCAAGGCGTCGTTTTGCTTTATTTTGCGGCAGGCCAGTCCGTCGTCGATCGAGGTCTTTGTGCGTGGCTTTTCGGACCCACAGGGCGAAATGTACGAGGCCGTGTCGCTACTGCTCGCGTCCGAGTCGGTACTGGCGGCCGTGAAAATTGGCGACTTTGGCCACATTAAAAAGCTGCGCTGGCTCATGATCCAGCGGCGGCAGCAGCACCAGCGTGAGAATACGCTCGAGCTCGACACGGAGACCGACCCAACGACCTGCACGACGTGCCACAAGGCCGTCAAGCGGCTCGGCAGCTTGTTCCAAAGCAGCTCGTGCTGTCAAGTGTGCCACGCCAATGTGTGTGGCAAGTGCGTCATCACCAAGCACATTACGGTCGACATTTCGGTCGAAGGCGCGACCCAAAAGCCGCTGCCGTTTTGTCTCGCCTGTGTCATTGAGGCCAAGAACTTGAACGCGTGGGAACTCGCGAGCGAGAATGTCGCGCAGCGCCAGTACAATTTATTGCCGGCCGATCTTTTTCCAACGGACGCGCGCGCGCTCGAGACTGCGACCCTGCGGCGGGCCGTGTCGGCGCCGCGCCTGCCCAAGCCGCGCAGCAACTCGCGGATCCGAAGTGCCTCGCACGGGTTCACACAAGTGCCGTATCCGCAGCAAATCCAGCAACAGCTCCAGCGGCAGTCTCAGCACCCGTCTCAAATACCGCAGCCGTCGCGCATGCAGCAGCAGCAGCAGCGGAGACGTGACCCCGGGTCAGCGCTCTTTTGATTTTCTTGCGGAGCCACAGTTTTTGTTCCATGTACTGTAGCCATGTTGTCTGGCGTCCGTGTAATACAGTCTGATATCAATATGCACGCATCTCTTCGATCCATATTCAATACGCACGTCGTTGCTTTAATGCCGTCGTTGGCCAAGCAGCGCAAGGGTCCGGATTCCGATTGCAGCGAAAATCTACTGGATGATCAGTCCAGACAGGGCGATCAGCAGGTCAGTCTCGTTGAAGGCTGACTAAAAGCCAGTCACGCCCACGCGGTGTCGAGTCAACTGGACCGGGCCAACGGCGGCCAGTCGTCGCGTCTGCCGATGGCGCGTGCATTTTACATACGAGGGTCGTCGCGTCTGATGGGCCATGGCGATGCGTCGAACGCCAACGCGCCTGACCGTGGTCCCAGGAGGTTTTGATGGGTTGCCGCGCTGACAGGCGTCGGTCGAATGGTCGAGCTTGGTTCTCGGAGAGTCGCAGTCTCAGATCCCATGGGCTGAGAGCCACACGACCGTGGATGATGCCGCCTGCCACTCTGACAGAGAAAGTTTCCAAGCTGACACCACCCTCCCCCCCCTCTCTCTCTCTCTCTCTCTCTGGCAACTTCAATGCAAAAGCCCACCATGTCGTCTGTGGCCTGTCTCGCGTGCGGTTGCTGAGGGTGGTCCTGAGCAAAGGACAAGCGACTAGGTCCATATACTTAAGGTGGACTCTCGCATCCAGTATGTTTGTAACAGAAGAGGTGAGCTGCCAAGGCGAGACGAACAGGCCAAGGCGATACGCGCGCTTGGACCAGCCAGAAATAGGACCAAGCTTAGACCAAGCAGCTTGGCCCGCTTGCCTCGGGATTTCCAGCCGTAACGTCTTTTTAATATGACCTGTACAGTTAGAGGTGCACGCGAAGGTTACCGTGCTGACAGTACCTGCGATAGTGCCGCCAATAATGGGAACTCTACTGAATCGCAGAGTCACAGTCAAGTACAGTAACTTTGTCTCCACCGAGTCGCGGACTCACTGGATAACGAGGATCACCCTAATACAGTACTACACTGGATTCGATATGAGACAGCAGGTTTGCGAAGAGAGAGAAAGAGTGAGGCCTCACCCACTCCGGTAGGGAGGAGCGCAACACGTAACGCATACCTTCGCTGCGGCGCATCCTCTTGATCCAAGTTCGCACCGCGTCTGCTGCTGCTCAATGACAACGCGCAAAGAAATCCGCATCGTCCAGATCTGGATTACCTGCTACAGTATCCAGACTCAGTGAAGCGAAATGGTTTCTGGATGAGAGGGGGGTCGCACCAGCCAAGCCACGCTTTTAATTGACCGACTCTCGCTTGTCGGCGTCGGTGATGGTAGAGTCCACATGCGCTGGATAATTTCCGCAAACGGCGGGCAGTCGTGGCCCACAGAAGCTGGATAATTTCCTGTCCGCCCCCGCCCTCGGTTGTCCACTGTGAAGACGATATATTGGCTGATACACTGTACAGCGCACAGGCATCGTGTGCTGGGCAATCTACGTGCTCCCCGATACGGCACCACAGACTGCATACTGGTACTAGTAGTCAGGGAGGCTACCAGTCTGTACTGACAAATGGCCTTTGCTCTGCATTGGCAGAATAATCCAAGAAGCAGTCGCGTGCCGTGCGGTTGAGGACCTTAGGATTTGTTGCTGTGCATGACGCGCAGCGGTCCAACGTCTGGACCTCTGCAATACAGTGTACGCCACGTCACACAGTGCACTGTCAGCTTGGATTCTCTAGCCGCTCTTCCAGTGAGGGCCGGTGGTCACATCGTAAGAACACTGTGGAGTTTCTTTTATGCTCGCATCGAAACCCTCTAAAGGGGCATTCTGACTCCATAGAAACGGTTCAACATGAATCGCGCCTTTTACAGGAGGAAGTTTACAACTGTCTCCACGGTCACATTTCACCTTGCGAGTTTTGCTCAGTTACTGTAACGGTTACACGATTCTTTTATAATAGACGCTGACAAAAGTACTCTAAGCTGGCACGCCACTCAGTACTGTTCAGCGTGCTATTCAAAGTGGACCCTTGATGTCGCTGCACCCCACTTCAGTACAGTATTTGTACAGTACTTTAGCGATTCAACACACGTTCTCTGACTCTGCAGATCACGCCGACGATAGGGCCTGGAGCTGACAACTGTAGCAATTTCGCTGACACTTGCTGTGCACTGCCCAGTGGGCAGGGCTCTGGTACATTCCATGCGATGTTTTGCTCAATTGCAGGTTGCTTGGTTATAAATATATTTTCTGAACTGGTCGGCCGCACTGAAAGAAAACGGCCTACAG
>JAADVC010000929.1:0-14095 GCA_023334575.1 Pythium volutum | reverse complement strand
CTCGCGCTGCTGGATCGCCGCGTCGGGTCCTGGGCAGCCCCCTACGCGACCGGCAGCAAACTGACCATTGCAGACTTGGCGATATTCGGCACGGTACACCAACTCACGAGCGGTGAGTACCTGCGTGACGCGCCGCCAGTCAGGACCACTCAGTACGAGAACCTAATGAAGGTGTACGACCTCGTCCAGCAGCTGCCAACGTAGATGTATTGGTCGCGAGGGTGAATACGGTAGGAGTGACATTATTAGTACAGCGGGAAGTGTTTATAAGCCAGTTTACCTCTCTTTTGCTGGAGTTACCGGTCGACCCGTGGCTGGCAGTGGTGTCAAAACGGCTCGCTTGTACTACTACTTGGCGACGACAGTGAC
This sequence comes from Pythium volutum, assembly GCA_023334575.1. Lineage (NCBI taxonomy): Eukaryota > Oomycota > Peronosporomycetes > Pythiales > Pythiaceae > Pythium > Pythium volutum. The sequence continues at coordinate 13,726 of JAADVC010000929.1, read as the reverse complement.
GACGCCAGACTGCTGCGGCCATAACCCAGCGGCGCGTCTTGCTGGGCCACTTCATCCTCTGCAATCGCCAAGGCACTGGCCGACGTCACGGCCGTGACACACAGCAAACAGAACGACACGGTCTTTTGGTCCAACTGGTGATTCGGTGGGAAGATGGCACTGAGTTTCTGGACGATGGTGCACTTGGCACACACGTGCTGGAGACACAGGCGACACTGCGTGCCCTTGCTCTTCTTGCCGAACGTGAGCACAGCCAGCGACGAAAGCCCTTGACTACACACGGCACAGCAGCTCGGCTTGGTCGTGGAGGTAGTGCGCCGCAATCGGAGCCGCTCGTCCAAGGTCGTGTTTCCCAGCGTCGGCGCGTGGCGTCGTCGTAGTGCGTACGCAAACTTTTTCATGTGGGCACACACACTGATCCGCCCGATCGAGAGCATGACGTCGCTCGCCGACTTGATCACGAGCGCGCGCATGATGCGGCCGGTCGGCGTGAAAAACCCACGCGCGTACACCTCCACATGGGCCTTGTCGCGCTGGCGAAAGAGTCCACAAATCGATAGGTTGCCGCGCTGGCACGTTGGGAGATCATGGGTCTCGGGAAAGTGCACCGAGTGGAGTAAATGGTACCCAACCAGCTCGCCCGTGCTGGGCAGCCGTGTGAACCCCGTGGCATCGAGGTAGACCAAATCGCGGTTCTTACTGAGACTGCGAATGTGGAGCGGTTGGCCTTTGATGACCCATTTGACCGAGAGACTCTGGAACGGGTCCTGCGGCGTCGGCTCTTGGAGCGTCGCGAGCACGGCCGCGTCGACCACGCCGTCTTGGACGTACGACATTTTGATGCGCATCATGTCGAGCGTCGGGCACACGACGCCGTACATGACATCGTAGAGGTCTCCGCTCAGCGTACCGACCGTGAGCATGACGGGTATATCGGTTCGGTCTCTACTGGGCGTCGGCGTCGGCGTCGAATCGCCGGGCGACTGGACGGCATCGTCTTCTTCGCTCTCCGACTGCGAGTCATTCGTTGCGCGGTGGCGCGCGCGCTCGCTGTAGACGCACACGTCGTCGCGCTGCTTGAGGCATTTCCACTGCACCACGTCGACGTGACGCGTGTCCTTGATTAGGTACTGCTCATAGTGAGCGACCGCGCGCGCGACAAAGAGGTCGGCGAGGTCGCGCAGCTGGGCACGGGCTTCGCGCGGGAGCTCGAGCGGCGCGAACGGATTGCTGAACATAGATTGGGGAGGTATGGGGGGGACGCTGTGAGGACAATGCCGACTGGACGACTGGGGCAATGACACCGGTATGTTATGGTTTGGTCTCACCAAGCCTCTAGACTCGCTACGAATTCAAGAACAGGAGAGATGGTCCTCGGACTTCTGGACACGAGACTTTCCAACACGGAAGCCCAATCGAGAAAAGATGACGATGATGATTTTCGCAGGCTGCCGAGAAATGTGTGTGGGGGCAGGACCCACGGACCCGATACGTTTGACTCGATAGTCGTATTCGGTACGGTGGTAAACACACGGTCGGTCGTCTCACGTTGGCACTGTCAGTGACCATGCTGAATTCTCAACCGTGCTTGCTCGCGATCTGGGTTGGCCAGGGAAAAGATGAAAAGAGTCTGGGTCACCTTACATCAGTAGTCAGCTCCGCGAGATATATTTCAGTTTAGACAAATGCACTGAAAGAAAGGCGGTCTGGTCCGACCTCTTGCGTCATTGAGCTTGCTTGACTTCTCGCTCCAGCTGGCCGCGCGTGACCCGCTCCCACGGACATCCAGCGTGCACCATTCCGTTCGTGTTCACGGTCACTCGCGCTGGGATCGGGAGACCCTGAGATACTAATCTCGTCCAAACGCTCAGGGTTTTCTACTGGATCCGGCCTCCTCCAAATGAGACGCTAGGTTGGACTGCACTGGACTGGAGAGCAACGTCTCCTGCCTTCGACCACACCATAAGCGAGCTTTGTCACGGCTGCATACTGACACTTCGTGACGAGTCCATGGACGACCCATGGCTCGCAGCCCCATCAAACGACTCGCCCATATTCGTAGACGACAGCGACGATGTCATGCTGCGTCCATAGCCCAACGGCGCGTCTTTCTGGACCACTTCGTCACACGCAATCTCATAGGCATTGGCCTGCGTCACGGCCGCGATGCACAACAGGCAGAACGGTACGTTGAGCTGGTACAAGTACCCGTCCTGCGGTGCGATCGACGCGAGTCGCTTCACGACCGAGCACTTGCCACACACGTGCTGGAGACACAGGCGACACTGTGTGCCCGTGCGCTTGGTGCCAAACGTGAGCACGGCCAGCGACGACAGTCCTTTGCTGCAGACCGCACAGCAGCTTGGCTTGGTCGTCGGACTACTAGTAGTAGTAGTCGACTTGTGCGCGAACCGTAATTGGAGCCGCTCGTCAAAGGTCGAAGTCTCGAGCGCCGGCGCGTGGCGTCGCCGCAGTGCGTACGCGAGCTTCTTCATGTGGGCACACAAGACATTTCGTCCGGCCGAGACCATGACGTCGGTCGCCGACTTGATCACGAGCGCACGCATGATGCGGCCCGTTGGATCCAGGAACCCACGCGCGTAAACGTCGACACTGGTCTGGTCGTGCTGGCGATACACGGCACAGATCGACATGTTGCCCCGCAGCGACGTGGGCAAGACGACGGTCTCGGGAAAGTGCACCGAGTGGAGCAAGTGGTACCCGACCCACTCGCCCGTGGTGGGCAGCCGCGTGAGCCCCGTGGCCTCGAGGTAGACCAAGTCGCGGTTCTTGACGACCGTGCGAATGTGGAGCGGCTGACCTTTGATGGCCCATTTGACAGAGAGACTCTGGAACGGGTCTTGCAGCGACGGCGCCTGGAGCGTCGCGAGCACAGCGGCGTTGACCACGCCGTCGTCAACATACGACGTCTTGATGCGCATCATGTCGAGCGTCGGGTTCACGACGCCGTACATGGTGTCGTAGAGGTCTCCGCTCAGCGTGCCGACCGTGAGCATGACGGGCAAATTCGAGCGGTTCTGGCCGGGCGTCGGCGTGATGCTATCATGCGAGTCGACGTACTCGTCTTCGTCCTCCGAGACCGAGTGGATCGAGTCGCTGTTCATGGACGAAGCCGCCATGCCAGCGTTAGGTTGCGGGCGTGCGCAGTAGACACGCACGTCGTCGCGCTGCTTGAGGAATTTCCAGGCCGACACATTGAGCTGGCGCTTGTCCGCGATGAGGTACTGTTCGTAGTTGGCGATCGCGCGCGCGACAAACATGTCGGCGAGTTCGCGAAGCTCTTGCTGCGCCTCTTGCGGCAGCACGAGCGGCGCAAACGGATTGCTGAATTTCGGCGCGGCCATGGTACAGTATTCGAATGGTGACGTTTATCGAGACGCGCGCTTTTCCCCAAACGGAAAGAATCAAAGACTGGACGAGCCAGCGCGTGAAAAGCTTCAAGACTCGCACCCCACGCCGAAACTCTGGACACCTTGAGGAAACACGGGACTTTTGTGTGAAAAAACTTCCAACTCATCCAGCAGATGAGGAGGAGGATTACTGGACGAGAAAAAGGTCTGGTCTGCTGGACTCATGGAAGAAACCACGGTCTCTCTTCTAATCTCCAGTATGTGGCCCACTGCCACTGTGAGTGACTGCCGGTATGTACAGTGTGACTGCCACTGTGACTGTGACCCCCACTGCCACGGTCACTGCCACGGTCACTGCCACGGTCACTGCCACGCTATGGAGACGGTTGATGATTCCAAAGTCTGTGTTGCCGCAACACTAGAATGCTGAATGATGCCTCGGAGAAGTTGCACGTGAGACATCACTACACTGTCACTTATTACAGTGGATAACACCGCGAAATGCAGCACAATATATACAGTATACTGAATTGGACATGTCTGGTCCGACCCTACCGTCATTCGCTCTGATCTTCTTGATTGGGTCATACTGGGTCATCCATGTGGTCGAGACGACCTCTCTCCCATTTGGAATCATCACGATCAGAAAACCTTCGTGCAGACCTCATGCCTTCCCCGTTTTGCGTCAGGACCGCAACGGAGACTCTGAAATACGAGACTGCAAGGGTCTGAATCCCAGCCGCCTGCACTGGATCACAGTACCAGGACAGTATTAATACCAGAACGCTTTTCATGTGCATGCGACATCGAAATGGCGACGGAAAGCACGGAGCGCTCCCACGCACTTATAGTATTACCACATGCTTTACGTCGAGTACTTACTCTTCACCCTTCACCCACTCACGATGGTCCGTCTTACGATCACCAGAGCGGCACGTCATCGCTTGGGGATAGGACGGGCTGTACGGACCGCTGGCTCATGTCATTGTCCGTGTCGTCGTCTTCGAACCGGTAGCACGACTCGCCCATGACCGTGGGCGACGCACATAGTGTGCTTGCACGGCCATACCCCAGCTCGGCGTCTTGCTGTGCGGCCTCGTCGCGTGCAATCGCCAGTGCGTTGGCCTGGGTCACGGCCGTGACGCAGAGTAGACAAAACGTCACAGTCTGCTGGTGCAGACACCTGTCCTCGGGCGTGATCGCACTCAGGCGTTTCTTGACGCGACACGACGAGCACACGACTTCGAGACAGAGCCGGCACTGCGCCGCACGCCTTCGTCGTCCAAACAGCAGCGGCGCGAGCGACGAGAGTCCCTTGGTGCAGATCGCACACGTCTTGTGGTCGTGGCTGGTCGTGTTATGTGAGACCGTGGACGCACGCTTGCGCGCGTGGCGCAGCCGTAGCCGGTCGTCAAACGTCGTGTTCTGTAGTGTGGGGTTGTGGCGTCTGCGGAGTGCGTACGCGAGCTTCTTCATCTGTGCGCACATGATGTTGCGGCCCACGGCGAGCATGACGACGGCCGCCGACTTGACCACGAGTGCCCTCAATATACGGCCCGTTGGATCGAGAAAACCGCGCACGTACACGTCGACGACATTGTCGTGGAGCTGACGATAGAGTGCACAGATCGAGACATTCCCTCGGAGCGAATTCTCGAGCGCGTGGGTCTGCGCAAAATTGACCGAGTGGAGCAAGTGGAACCCGACGACTTCGTTGGTCGACGGGAGATGGGTGAGCCCCGTGGCCTCGAGGTAGACCATGTCGCGGTTCTTGACAATTGAGCGAATGTGGAGCGGCTGGCCCTTAATGACCCAGCGAATGCGCATGGCGTCAAACGGGTTTTCCGGTGTCGGTTCCTGGAGCGTGTCGAGGATCGCAGCGTTCACAATGTCGACGCTGTCGACGTACGACGTCTGGATGCGCATCATGTCGAGCGACGGGTTCACGACGCCGTACATGGTGTCCATGAGATCGCCCATGAGCGTACCAACCGTGAGCATGACGGGCAGATCTGCCGGTTTGGGCGTCGGCGCTTCAAGCAGATCGTAGCCGTCGTCTTCGTCGTCCGATGCCGACGGTGCCTGGTCCTGGGACGACGTTGACGCGTGACTGCTCAGTGCGATGCTGCCAGAAGTCGCACGCCGCGACTGTGCCGTTTCCCGTTCGCGCGCGCTGCGCTGGCGGTACACGCGCACGTGTTCGTGCTGCTTGAGAAACTTCCACTCGCCCGGTGCGAGCTCGCGCTTGTCCTGGACGAGGTACTGTTCATAGTTGGTCAGTGCCTTGTTGATAAAGAGCTCGCCGAGCTCAGCGAGCTGTGTGCGCGCTTCGTGCGAGAGATTGAGCGGTGCGAACGGATTGTGAAACGTGGGCGACGCCATGCTCGACGGCAACGAAGCTCTAGCAAATGAAAACTGACGGCCGCAGTCCGACTGCTTGTCGGACAGTCACCAACTAATAACGCACAGACAAAGCTGTGCAATCGGTGAACGGCCGAGTTTGCGTCTGTAGCCGTCGGTACAGTACGGTATGTAGTGGGCGCGCGGGTTGCGGCGACGGTCTCTCCTTCCTGAGATGTGTGATGCTTGACGGGATCACTTGGCTCGTCGCTTGCGCACGGGCCCGGGATAAGAAACGTGACGCTGGCGTGCGACCAAGACGATTCGAGACTGGACCGGGACGGTCCCCTGGATGTGGATGGGAGGAGCGTGGTCACGCAGCGACAATTTGCAAGTGGGAACCGGTATTTTCTCCATAGGCACCCGGCATCGCCCACGACTGGGATCCCAGTCCAGAGAAGAAATAGCCCCAGGCGTTGCGCTGGGAATTCTCGAGTGCTCCATGTAATAACAGGCCGCGTACGTAAAGTTAGTTGGGGGGATACAGTATGGGCTCACCCAATGCACCCAATCGATACTATCCGCCACCATCCATGGCTGATCCAAATCTGGTTGTATGCGTTCATTTACGGTTCCGGTGGAGTTTATTTTGTTCCATGATTCTTCGAAGTATTATACTACGTAGTATGAATTACCAGATTATCCCATGCAGTACAGTAGTACAGTATTCGCAGTCCATGTATAAATAATACTAGAACAGCACAACTCACAGTAAAAAAAAACATATCAGAATTATCAGCTGAAAAATAATCCAAACTGGGATGCATGGGCAAGCAAAACACAGGGGTTCTGTTGATCGCACACCGGGTGCGCTGGACGCCAGTGCATGCATAGGTCAGCAGCTGCAGGTGCGACCCAGCGTACTAATATACCAGTGGGATTTTAAATGCAAGTGAAGTGCGAACTTGGAAATTTTCTTCAGCCAGGCTGTCGACCAGCCTCCACCCATCCGGTTTGGACAAGGAATACTGTATGGATCATCCAACTTTGGTGATCGGCAGAGGCAGACGGCCCACGGCAGAGACGAACGCAAGCAGGTTACAACAGGGATGGCAGCGTGGAACCAAGTCGACTCGCCTAAGGCGAGTCGCCTTGGTTCCCAAAATTGGAACAGGCCTCGCCTGGCGACCTGTTCCAATTCTCGTTGGAATTTGGTTCTTTGTGACATTTATACCATGTCATTCTATAGGGGGAGCGGATAGTGTCACTCTAGCAAGGTTTATTAGTGACAGCATGCGGCTGCCTTTCCCGCCACAACACAATGGCTCAAAGATTCGACGCGCACCGCACGCTGCTGGCGCCGCTCCACGCTGCGCTTTTCCGCCCGTCGCTTTCCTGGCGCGTGCATGACGCGCTCTTCTGCTACTGGCGGCTTACCGCGCGCGAGCGGCACGCACTCGCAGTCATCGTGCCTCGCTTCTCCGTCGGGAACCGCGCACTTTCGAAAGGGACCCACGCCTGTCTCGACTGGGAGGGATTGCTCGCATCCATTGAAGAACAAGATAGTCCACTTCAACATATCCATCTAGTGTGGGCGCTCGCACTGCACGCCGAGCGCGACTTTGATGAGCTGCTCGTCCCGCTAATACTAGGTGAGACCGACGCGACCCTTTCGACCGACGCGACGCTCGTGCATGGCGCAGCCGTGCGTCGACTTCTCGTGTGTCTCGACGTCGAACATGGCGAGTTCTACATGGCGTTTGTCGTGCTCATCACTGTGCTGGAGAAGATGCTGTACGATCTGTACTACCACCATCGCAAGCTTCATGCGGCCGCTGGCGCGGAGACCAAGAGCAAGAACATGATCCTCCGTGACCTGCTTCACTCGAGCGTTTTGGAAATGACGCTACCGCCAGGCCTCATGGCGCTGCTCAAGATCTTGTTTTTGCCGTCCGGACTGAATTTGAGGAATCTCGTGTGGCACGGCTTCTTGGTGCCAGCCCAGTTTCCGCGCTGTTTTGCGTGCCTCACGGCGATGCTGCTGCTGGAAATGCCGCGCTTCTTCGGCGTCACGACGCCAGTGACCAGTTCTTCTGGCTTATTTCAGCTGCAATCATTTGATGAACGATTTCTGCTATCGCCCGATCTGAAGGGTGAACTGATGAAGCTGCAGCAGACTCAGGATCTGCGGACTCTGCTCCTACTCGGTTTGGAATCCAGTGGCTTCATCCCGCGTGGGCGCGAACGGCTTGTCCAGCGAGCTCTGGACAAGCTTGTGGACCACGGCGACGAACTCTTTTTCCTGTTTGCGCTGCTGCCCGTGCTTGAGCACGCGATCCGCATCCAGTTTGTGCGCTGCAATACGACGCGTCACGGTCTCGCATTGGAAGACTTTTGCGCCGCGCAAATGGACCAGTACTACTCGACGCTGGACGGCTTTGGCCAGCGCGACAAGCACCAAGTGCTGTTACATTCAGAGATTGGCGGCTGCAGTGGAGAAGACCCAGCGCCCATGAATGCACTGTACGAAACGATGCCCCGAGCAGCGATGGCCGTGTGTCTGGACCTATTCATGATGGCCGGTGGTCCCAACGTGCGTGCCAAGCTGTGCCACGGGGAGGCCGATCTCTCGCCTCTCTTGTCCGAGACCCATGAGGAATCCCCCAGAAGTATGTCTGTGATCAGCCAGCTCGTGCTGCTCACGTGGGTGTCGCTCTGTCGGGTGTACGGCCACGAGAGGATCAGTTTTAAACGACAGCATCCCGCGCTAACCGCATTTGAAGAGACCATCGGCAGTTCGTTCCACCCGTTTTTCCAGTTACAACGTCTCGCAGTTTCCTGTACGATTCGACTCGGAACGTTCCGCTCGCTCGTCACGCGATGGAAGAACGCCCGCGTCATAGATTTGGATACCAATGCCAAAAACGACCAGCTCTCCAAACTCGAGTTTCTGTCCATTCAAGAAACCGACCGAACCGCTGAGGTGACGCTGAGTATCATGGACAAACGCTCACGGATTCACGAGTTTGCGTGCTTTTTCGACAGTGCACGTCCCCCAGTGCCGCCGGTGAAGAAGCCCAAGTCGTTTATCGAGTACCTCATCGCGTTGGACACTAAGATCAAGGCACTCGCTGAAAAGCTCCACCTCCACAACGAATCCACTCGCGTGGGGATGGAGCGCGAGCCCTCGGACGCCTTTGAATCCCAAGTGCAGCGCTGTCTGCTCGCGCTCAGCGACGCCGATGGGCTCAGTGTGTCGGCCTGCATGATGGAGATACTGACGTCAATCAGCCGCTCGCTTGCGTCGTTCGAGTCGAGAGTCTCTACACTGGCAGGGCTGATCCGAGACGGCTCGGCGCGCACGAGCCAGCGCCGTGCGTTCCTCACAAACGTGGTGTTGCTGCCCGTGTTTGAGCAGTCCCAGCGGCTCGCGTTTGGCCTTGTGGTCCATCAACTGCACCACTTGGAGACGGTTGCGAAACGCCGAGCGGCAGTACTACGAGGAGCAAGCGGGCCAGCGTTGTGTCCGGACGCGCACAAGTTTGAGCTGCTGCAACGCAAGCTGCTGCAGTTTATCACGGCGTTTGAAGGCTGCACGGGCAGCGCCGAAAGCGCCCAGAAAAGCAGCGACAAGGCGTTGCAACTCGCGCTCCAATTCTTAGAGTCCAAGGCCGTGCGGTCGGCTTTTGGTTGAAATTAAATACTCTGTGGATCATGATACCGTCCGGCAGTCATCTTCCTGTGCTGTCGGTATCTGAGACATGTGAGACCATGACCATCGCACAAATCAGTAGGCTTTTAAACCCCTTGGCCGTATCCACTGATATAGAAACATCTCTTGGCCCACGTAATCGTTGCACTTTGGCTACAGCTCGCCGCCAGCATTCTCGCGGAGCGGTCTCACTTTCCATTCCGCCGACTCCTGCATAAACCACAAGTGATCCAAGTACTCACCCATGGCATCGCATCCGTCGCTCACGCTCACGTACTTTGATATTACGGGCCGTGCCGAGGCCATCCGCAAGACGCTGTCGCTGGGCGGCGTGCCCTTTGTGGACCGCCGCGTCTCGTTTGCCGAGTTTGCAACGCTCAAGAGCTCGTTCCCGTACGGCAAAATGCCCGTGCTTGACGTCGATGGAGAAATTCACGCTGAGACACAAGGTCTGCTACGGTACGCGGCCCAGCTCGCGGGGCTCTATCCGCCAGCACAGGAACCTCTCGCCGCCATGCTCGTGGACGAAATGCTCTCGACGTTTGAAGACTTTTTCGACCGCCTGCTCCAGCCCAGTTTCGACGAGAAAGACCGTGTGGTTGTCCAGCAAATGAGAGAGAAAGCGCTTGCCGGTCCATTGCCCTCAGCGCTTCAGTTGATGGACGCTCGGCTGGCAGCGATCGCCGCCGATCCATTCTTTGCTGCGAACCAGACGCGCGTGTTTGTCCACGAGGTGCTCGTGTGGGACTATGTCGTGTTCCTTCGCTCGGGGCTGCTCGACCACATCCCAACGACGCTCGTGGATGGCTACAAGACCATGGTCGCGATCCACGACAAGGTCGTGGCCAAGGCCAAGACCACAGAGGAGCATCAACCGTCACCAGAGATCTCCCGTGCCACGGCGCCTTTGCCTCCTCCTGGGAAACTCCAGCTCTCGTACTTTGACGTCGTCGGGCGAGGAGAACACATTCGTCTCGCGCTCTCTATCGGCGGCATTGCCTTTGAGGACGAGCGGCTCTCGAACGAGGCCTTTGAGAAGCGCAAGCCGTCGTTCCCCAACCACCAAGTTCCAGTGCTGGCGTGTGACGGCCGCGTGCTGGCCGCACAGTCCTTTGCACTGCTTCGCTACGCCGGGCGGATCACAGGCTTGTACCCGACGCAGGATTGGGTCTTGGCCATGAAGATGGACGAAGTCCTTGGGCACATCAATGAGCTCGACACGGTGCTGTACCACTGCATGTGCGAGCAAGACGCCGAGAAGAAGCGCGTCTCGTTTGGTGAGATCCTGAGCCAAAAGATCCCCGAGTCACTGGGGAAGCTGAATGCGCGCGTCACACAGTGGAAGCTCCAGCGGGGACAATCCGATGGGACGTATGCGGTCGGTAGTGACAAGCTCACGATCGCCGACCTCGCCATCTACAATCTATTGCTCGATCTCAAGACGACGATTGTGGACGAAGACGACCTTCAGACGTACGAGCAGCTCACCCAAGCGTACGACGCGGTCGCCGCTCACCCACGCGTGGTCGAGTGGTACAAGACGAGACCGCTAAAGAACACATAAGAGAGAGAGAAAGAAAGCGTTGCGGTAGTAAAATGTTGATAGTGTACAAGACAAGGAATACTACGCGACGGATATCATATCAAAAACATCTTCTAAAAGCCCGTAGCACGGCGCATCTCCATGGCCTTTTGCCACGACTGCGTGCGCTGAAGCCGCGGGGGCGACGTCGCGACGTTCGCGGACGTGCGCTGCTGCAGGGGCGACATGAAACCTTGCGGCACGACGAGCCACGGCGAGGTCTGGAGATCGTCAAAGTCCATGTCGTCGTCGTCGTCAAACGCTTCGTCGTCGTCGCCGTTGCAGCCGACCACGGGGACAAAGATGTGGAGATCGGTGGGCGAAGAGACTGTGTCGTAGCTTTGGTTGCGGCTGCGGCTGCGCCAGCGCTGCGAGTGCGACACGGGAACGACAGTGGCCATGGTGTTGGGGGAGAGCGTGAAGGGAGTGGCGTCGTCGACAGCGTAAGAATGGGAATGAGCACGAGAGAGAGTGGATTTGTCCAGCAGCATTCAATAGATTCGCACGCACAAAAAGAAACGCTTCTACAAACAGAAGAACGGCACGCGTGGCAAATTTCTGGTCAGCGTCGACCGTGTGGGGCGAGAACCTTACGAAAGGCTCGGCTGACGACTGGTGCCGGCTGGTGCACAGCCATGCGGCACGCCAGTCGCCAGCTTTTTTCTCGCTTCAGTCCACAGGAGAAATGCCCTATGTGGATACACCGGATGGGTTTATGTCAGAATGCCCTCACTGGATATGGGTGATCGACGGTCAGATCCCATAATGGAGTGTCCACATGGTGTGGATAGGGGAGAAAGCCCCCTGCGGTTTGCTGACCAGCTTTTCAGTGCCACACCCAACTTCAAGACCATCACTCACATTTGATCCGCTCCGAGTATCCCAGTTGCCTGACCATCACTCTGAATCTTCGGGCTGCAATTGCATGGCAGCAAGGGCGGTCTCGCCTAGTTTCCAGCGATTAGATGTGCTTCACCGTGTTCAGAATGACCCCAGCCCGTGGAGGGTCTGGTAGAGTACAGAAGTGTTCAGAATGCTTGCCTTTACGATGGGTCTCAATTCGACAGACGCGGCGGAATGGGCGTGATCCTGTTTGTCAGTGAGGGGCACTTGCTGACGCTTTTTTTATAGAGAGCACCGCGTGCCGCTTGTTCGTTATCACTATTGTATTAGCACTACTTACTACGCTACCGTTTGCTAAAGCTATGCGACTGACTGCTACTACAGTATTGTTTCTCCTCTTCGTCCCTTTTTCCTATCAACACTATCCGCTACTGGACTGGTCTTCCTATCTCGACTATCTCGGCTAGCCACTATCTTACGGTCCACGACACATTCAACGTCTCCTTCCTTCTAGCGACTACTTGCTATTCCTAACTATCATGTGGATTGTCCGCTCGTGTTCACAAATGCACAATGTCGGCGTGTTGGGACGGCGACTGGAGCTCCTCGTACGAGCTCTGCTTGACAATGAGTCGCGGCAGGTCTGCGACATGGATGATACTCGTATTGAGCTTGTCGGCCGCGGACTCGCGCTTGAGGCGGCGCTTGAACTTGACGAGCATCGCGAGCACGCCGAGCACGAGCATGCACGTGCACGCGAGCACCAGCAGAATGACGAGCACGGGACTTGTCGAGTGGCCGCCGTCGTCCGAGCGTGTCGTGATCTGGCGCACGACGCCCACTTCATTGATAGAGACTGTGGGCGACGTCGTCTCCATGTCGACCACGGCCGCTTCGTTCGAACCGCGAAAGCTGGACCCACTGGACTGAGTAGGTGGAGGCGTCGGCGTGGACGTCGTCGGTGCTGGCGACGGAGTAGTGGTCGTGGGCGCCGGCGTCGTCACGCTCGGGCTCGGGCTTGGCGTCGGTGCTGGCGACGGTGCTGGCGTGTTCTGCGTTGCCACGCCGGCGTCTCGGTTCTCGGTCGACGGGCGGTCGTTGAAATCGGCCTCCGAGTCGGCGGCGCGGTCCTTGGAAAATTGAAACTTGCTGTCGACGCAGCCGCCACCAGCGAGCGAGATGGTCTCTTCCAGCACTTCGCCGTTGACGCTCGTGAGCGTGACCTTGAGCGCCGACAGATCGGCCTGCATCGCGCTCTTGCCGTCCCGTAAAAAGTAGTAGGCCGAGTCGACCATGGTCGCGTCCTGGCCATTCACTTGCAGGCTCTTGACGCCGACGAGAAAGTTGGTCGGCTGCACGGCCGTCCAGAACGGATTGCTACCTTCTTTCAGGCAGTACTGGATCTTGCCGCGCACGGGACAGTCCACAAACTTCCACTGGATCTTGATGCGGTCGCTCTGGTGGCCCGTGATGCTCTGGAAGACTTCAGGCGACAAGTCCAAATCGCCATAGACGCACTCGGGACACTGGTCGACAATGTGGACAATCTCGCTTGGCTGCGTCGCGCCCGTACACTTGCTGGGGTCGGCACACGAGACTTGTGCACAGCGACCGCAGTTGGTCGTGGCCTTGAACTGCTGCTTGTTGAGTGCCGCGTACTTGGTCTTGGTCTCGTCGGGGAACGACATGAAATTGCAGTTACCGTTCGTCGGGTAGCTCAGTGTGTACTGCGTGCCTTCGCCGGCAAAGTACCCAGCGGGCGTTGCCGGTTGTGCCACCGCTATCGACTGGACCAGCAGCACGGTGAGCAAGACGATCCATACACAAGGCGACGGCATGGCTTGTGTAGTATGTAGTGGGTGGACGCGGGGGGGGGGG
>JAADVC010000928.1:0-14096 GCA_023334575.1 Pythium volutum | reverse complement strand
TCCCGAGCGGCACGTACGGCAAGTACAAGCGTGCGACCGAGTACTTTCTCCACTGGCTGCTGCGTGCGCGCGATGGCGGCGTCGGTGTGGCCAACGTTGGCGACGCCAACAAACCAACAAAAGCCAAGAAACCGCTCGAGCTGTATGAGCGCATTGTCGGCGCGATCGCATCGCAGCCCAGGCACTGTCGCCGGCGCTGTTGGCCATGTTCCCGCGCGCGCTCGAGGCCTGTGAGACGGCCATCACGCTGCGCGCCCGCGTCGCGCTCTTTTTTCCCGAGTCGGCCGACGATGACGACGACTCTCACGCGCATTTCCTAAGCCGCCTCCAGTCGTGGTTCCAGACACTCAAAAAGGCGTACTCGCCAACGACAAAGCCACCGCGCAAGAAAGAGCCCAAGCCAGATGACGGGCCGGTGGAGACAGCGTTGGATTTTTCCAACTATTACGACGTGTTGGCACTGCCCGACGACTACTTTGACGATGACGCCCATCCGTCGTTCGAATCGTTGTCGATTACCAACGCTACCAACATCAAACCGCTCTCGCCGGCCGAGCGACGTCGGCTATTCGATGAGGCTTTTGACGAGGACGTCCAGATCGAGTTGGCGTGCTTTTTCATGGAATTGGAAGAGTTGGCCGAGGCCGTGTATGCCGCGTTTTTCGACGTGAAAATCCAACAACAAACGCTGCTCGAGGCCACGTGCATTGCCAAGATCGCGATCGACTGCGCCAACGGCGTCATTGCGCGGCTCCAGTTGCGGTACCCTCTGATTGAAGACGGTATCGACCTCATGGTCATGATGTCGGAATTTTTCCCATTCGAAGCGTTGGAATCTGTGCGTGACGACGTGTTGGCCGCGTGGACACCTACCAACAATACCAACACACCAACATATTCGTACGTGCGCGGCACGATCCTGTGTGACGTGCTCTGGTCTGCGCGCGGACTCCGCAAGTTTGCCAACTCGATCGACAAGGGCGCCAAGAATCCCTTGACGATCCAAGAGGGGTTGTACGTCGACACGTACAGCGAAGCACGCACGCCGCAGTACATGGTGCCCAAGTGCCCTTTGTCATGCAGTCGTTTCTCGCCCAGCAATTGCCCCACTTGCACAACATGGTCGTCGACCTCACAGACCGCGACGCGCCATTTGATCCGCGTTGCTTTCGCCAGTGGTACATGGCGCCCATGATCAAGTACATGGAGAGCTGCAGCGTCACGCTCGAAATGGTCTTTCTCGGCATTTGCTGGGTGCGGTCGATCGCCGCACTCCAAGGTAACGACCTCGGGCTCGGTCGTACCATGAGTTTGTCCATTACGCACCGCTGGGATCTGGAAGACCGACTGAATGCTACGATCGTGCGGGGCAATATGGAGCAGACCGACCCGAAATTCCAGTCGGAATTAGTCACGGCGCTCGACGACATGCAGGCCAGTGAAGAGTACACATCACTCTTACGAGCCCACCCGCTTTTCGCTGGGTGTACGCTGCTGGACCACCACTGCAGTTATCTGTTACTAGGTGCCCATGCGACCGTGCTCACGCCGCGGTTCCGCGCGTTTGGCCACATTTACGCGGCGCTGTGCGACCGCCAACTCTTGGACCCCATTTCGCTTCTAGAAGACACGATCGGCGTGTACGAGAAAGCCATTTTCTCGCCGAGTCGCGACGCCGCACGCCATGGCGCCTTTCTACGAACGTACCTCGCGAGTTCCAACATGACTGACGCGGCGATCGACGCAATCTTTAACCGATCAACCACGCCAACGCCAACGCCGTCGACACGAGAAAAGTTTGCAACCCGCAGTTCGCGCGAGACGTCGCAGTTTCCGGCCATTTCCAAGACGTTTCGTCTGCTCGCAGCGCGCGATTATTCCGTCTTGCCCTCGCATCTCGCCAACACGACGGCGTGGACCACCCTCCTCAAAGCCGTCGCCGATCTCTGCCACGACGAGCTCTTCGAGTCGCGCGTACTGTCACGCGATCTGCTCCGGCTCAGTGACGATTTGATGGACGTGTTCCACGCGCTGGTCGACAAGCTGGACCGCCACGCGGCCTGTGCGTCCATGGCGAACGAGATGGATCCGCGCACGCCGCACCACGTGCGCAAGAGCCGCGCGGCCGTGGACGCTGTCATCAATCCACTGCTGCCGCTGCTCGACACGCTGCGGCTCGACGGCACGGCCGTGCTGACTAATGACACGGCCGGCCTGTTGGGCATGGACGCGTCGCGGCCCGAAATGGTCGCGCGCCGCGAGGCCATGGGCGAAATCCCGAGTGACTCTGTCGTGGGCTTGGGCCACCGCGCGGCCGACGTGATTGTCGCTTTGGGAATGGCACCAATCGTACGGCTGCGTCCATCGAGAAGACGTACATTACGCTGCCGCCCACACCCAATTTGGTCACGCTGACGTTTGGCGACAGTGCGTTCCGCGTGGACGCACCACGCACGGCGACAACCATCGAAACGTTCACGTCGCTCATGGAAATGCTCCAAGACAGCGACGGGCCGCTGAGTGACGACCAGATCATGACACTCAAGCAAAGCGTCATGAACGATCCGGCGCTCGTGTCCATGGTGCTGCCTGGTGCCAACATTGAACTGTGTTCGCTATTGCACCATGCAGCGGCTGGGAAAGTACGCGACCGCCGGCTCGTCGAGTGGCTCCTTCAAATGGGTGCACTCGAGCGGCAGCCGTCGCATTTCCATAATCCACCTGAAATTGGCCAACAAAAATGGGTCGGTCTCCACAACCCCCAACTCTGCGATTCGTTGGCCGTGCACAGCGCCGCCAAGGCCGGTCTGCCCGACATGGTGCGACTACTACTAGGCGCGCCGACCAGTGGCGCGACATTAACAAGGTCACGTACCAGACCAAAGACTCGCTGCCGCACATTGCCGTACGCCGAAGTGACCGAGGGGTGCGGTCGGTCGTCATGCGCATGGGCGCCAACGTCACGCACAAGAATGCCGCGGGCAAGTACGTCCACGATTTGACGAGTAACACCAAGTGGAGCGTGAGCTCTTGACGTCGGTCGTGGAGCAGCGCAAGTATGATGAGCGGATCCAAGCATTCAAGCGAGAGCGAAGCAAGGGCATGCAGATCCAACAGGACCGCGTCGAGCAGGCCGGCCAACTCATGGAGCGACTGGAGCGACAGCGCGACGCCGAGGCCATGGGCGTACAGGTCGACGAGGTAGTCGCGACGACGACGACGACGACGACCGTGATGAGAAAGGCGGCAGGCAAGACGCCAACGTCCAACGTTTTGGTCCAGGAGACGATGGCGGATACGGATACGACAGGCGGCAGCAAGAAGAAGAAACCCAAGAAGAAAAAGAAGAAGGAAACCAAGGCCGACCAGATCCGCGCGGACGACCACGTGACCGACACGGCGCTGCAGCTTGTGGAAGCGTTGGGCAAGAAAGGCAACGCCAACGCCAACAACGCCAACTTTTTGGTAAAACCAACAGATCGCATCGACCAGTTGGCCAACTTGTTTTACGCACTGAAAGACACGACCCGTCCAGACCACGAGGCGACGGCCACGGCGGCGTTGGCGATCGTCGATGCCATCAAGTCCAAAGTGTTTTACTTGGCGCAGTCGACCAACCTCCAGGAATTCTCCCGCGAGGTCGTGCTGCGCGACGCCACCGACGCGTCGCGCGCGCTGTTTTTACTGAGCAAATTCCATCGCCAACTGCCGCCGTCTCCGTTGGTCTCTCGCAACCAACTCTGGCAGCTCGAGTCGCCGCTGCCCATGCCCACGACCGCGCTGGACAAGCTCACGCAGCGCGCCGGACCGGCGTTGGATTTCACAGACTTCCTCTCGTTTGTCGCGCTCACGTCGACGCTCTTTGTCGCGTACGGCAAGTCGGCGCAGGCCGGCGAACTGCTCGATTTGTTGGAAAGACGGCTGCTCAAGCTGCCACAGCGCGTGCTGCTCTTCCGCGAGTTTGTGTCGACGCTGGTCGATGGGCGCGCCAACACCAACATCACGCCCGTGTTAACATCCGCCAACGATGCCAAGCGGCAGTTGGTGTGGTACGTAAGCGACTATGGCATCACGACGCCGACGACGCTCGCGGCGCTCGACATGCTCCACGGCTGCCGCTGTTTCCGCCGCATTGGCCCATTGAGCGACGACCTCACGACGACGTTCACAAAGTTTACGCAAGAGGTGGCGAATGGCACCAACGCCAACGATGCCGTGGTCGTCTACGTCGACCGATGCGTCATTGTTGGCGCGCACTCGAGCGAGCGCGTGGACGCGGCCGTGTCGCGGGTCGCGCATACGGCCACGCGCTACGGTGTGCGGCTCCCACCGCCAGAGCACAGCGCGACCGAGGCGACGCTCTTGCTCAAGGGCTTTGAGTTTTCGGCGTCGAGCATTGTACGCAAATGATTGGGTTAGGGTTTTAATTGAGTTGTCGAAAAAAATTGGTGGAAGAACATTCTTTTCGCGCCATTTTTGGGAAACCAACGCTTTGGTGCGTTCTTTTTCTTTGACTCTTTCCGTTGGTTACCAACTTGATGGGGTCCCAGCGTTTCCAACGTTGGTTTCCCATTCGTGGGGTCAAAATGCATCTGAAAGCAGCCAACGCCAACGCTTGAACGACCAAAAAAGCGATCATTAACTTATGCGTCTCGTTTTTCTCGTTTGTTTTCTTCTTCGGGCGGAAACATGCAAAAGCGGAGATGTGAGCGGGCGAAAAGCACGGCACGGGGCGGCAGAGGAGCAGAGGAGGGGAGGGGAAATAGGAGGAGAAGCATACAAATGCGCCGCCTCAAATGTCCTCGCACCACTTGTTCTCCTCGCGGATCATCTGCTCCTCCTCGGGCGTAAACTCCTGCGTGATGCCAAAGGTGGCGCGGATCTCCTCGGGCGTCTTGCCCTTGATGAGCGTCGCGACCTTGGCGCACGTGAGGTCGAGCAGCGACTTGATGTCCATGTAGTTGGCCGCGAGGATCAGCTCAAAGAGCATCTCCTGCTCGAGCTTCTCGACAAAGTCGGCATCCCATTCGCTTACGGCGTCGCGAATGTCGTTCGTGCGCAGCGGCTTCTCGATGTCCTTCATCGGGTTGTTGTAGTGCTGCTGGCAAAACTCGATCACCTTGGTGAGCACCGTGCCCTTGACGTTGGGCAGCGGCACGTCCGGCGTCTCGTCGCCGTCCGCCTCTTCGGCCGTCAGCGTCTTGACGAGCTGCGAGACCGACGCGACCTCGGCAAGCACCTCAAACTTCTCACCGTCCTGGGAAACGAGGTTGACCTTGCTCATGTTGGTTGTTGGAAAGTTGGGAGTTGAGGAGTTGGGCGTTGAGGAGTTGGGAGTTGACGGTCTCGACTTGGGTGGAAGTTGGCTGAATCGGTTGTGAGGAAATTCCCGGGGGCCATCAACCAAAGGAAAAGGGGGCGGGAAGGCAGAGACGGCGGTGGGTCGGTGGGTTGTGACCAGCACTCGCATTTTATCGTGTATCGAGGGGTATCCATATATACAGTTCCAACTCAAATGGTTTCTATTATGCTCTAGATGGTTTGTGAATGATGGTGGTGAAAGATATAATTTATAGCAGGTATGCCATCCCCCTGGATCGCGCAGTTCCATGCAGTGTCCCTGAATCAGGACAGTCTTCTATTTGGTTGGGTAGCGTTTGTACCCATGTTCTCTTCCAATTGGAACCTTCCGCGTCATTTCCCATGCCAAGTGCGATATCTCTCGTAATGAAGCATCTACTATTCAGTTATAATTCATCATCCCCTGGTCTCTTGTCTGTGTGTGTTCTGTGTGTGTCCCTTACCAGAACATGGAGCCGCTGGGCACCGAGGCCTTGTTGCGCGAGTAGCGCATGTACTTTTGGTCATTGAGCTTGTCGCCCTGCGTCTTGTCGAGCTTGCCTGTGGCCACGAGGCTGCCGCTATTGGCGAGCGACGAGCCGCTGCTCGAGGGGATCCGCGTCGGGCTGTTGGGGCCGACCATGGCCATGATCATGGCCGCGCTCTTGCCGTCGGACGACGTCGAAAAGGCAATGTTGCCACTGCCCGAGGCCGAGCGGCTCAGACTCAATTCCTTGGTCGCGGTCGCGGCCTTGAGCTGCGCGTGGAGCTGAAGCATCTTGGGCTCGATCACCTCCATGAACTGCTGCTGCGGACCAATGACGCTGCCCGGACGACAGATGCGCAGCCAGCCAATGAGCTCGTGGGCCGTGAACTGGTCGTGCTTCATCATGTAGGCGCCAATGCACGTGCCCGTGCGGCCGAGCCCGGCCTTGCAGTGCACGGCGACGGCGCCCGGGGTCTTTTCGCAGGCCTCGAGAAACTTGAGTAGCACGGGCATGGGCGCGTTCGTGCCGTCCGGGTAAATGAGGTCCAAGTGGTCAATGCCCGCCGAGAGAAACTTTTTCTCGTCGTACTGCTTCTCGTTGAGACGCACGACAAGCGTCACGTTCTTCTTCTTGAAGTACGGAATGTAGTGCTCGGGCGTGAGCATGACGTGGCCCTGCGGCGTGCGGCTGAACGTGTTGTGCGGGCCGGCAAACGCGATAAACTTGGGCGAGACCCACGTGAGGTCTCCGTTTTCGACGCGCTCAAAGTGCTGATACTCGTGGAGATCAAAGGTCTTGGTCGAGAGGTACCCGACGTTGACGGCGCGTTCGAGGCCCTTGAGGCAGTCGAGCACGGTGAGGTTGAACGAGCAGACGCTCGGCGTCGCGTCGTGGAACGGCGGGAAGCGCATGCGCTCGAACGGCTCGTACGCCTTGGCGGCGCTCATGCCCTGGAAGAGAACGGCCCAGCACGCGAGGATGCAGGCGGCGTTGGCGCGCTGCTGGCCCTGCGCCGACGAGTAAAAGAAGATGCGCTCGCCCGTCTTGGCCGCGTTCGCGAGCTTCTTGTTGAGCATGTCGGAAAAGACGAACGTGTGGCCGAGGTTGAGTGGGCCAAAGTCGAGGTAAAAGTTCCAGTACACGAGCTCTTCGTCGATGGAGAAAAAGTGGGCGCCGTTGATGCGGGGCGGCGCCTTCTTGAGCGCGACGTACCAGAGGCGGTTGGGCAGGAACTCGATCGCGTCCTCGAGGCCGGGGATCGTCACGGGGTTGGCCATGGTGGCGGAGGAGAGTGGGAGTCTGCTTGGTGCTGCTGGAAACTTCGTGGTTGGTCGGAACGAGTCGCTACAGGCTGGAGCGACTGGTGGCGGACTGCGGAGGCCGTTCTTTGATTTCACAAGAAGCTTTCGTCGAAGGGAGACAAAAAGAAAGCGAGTGCTGTGGCGTCGGCGGGCGGGGCGCTTCGGCAAAGGCTACTGCCGGCTGACTGGCTGGCTGGTTGCTGGCTGGCTGGCTGGCTGCTTCAGACGAGTGCTTTTTGGAAGTGAGTGGAGAGGGCGCCCAGCGGCGATGACGCCTGGCCGGTGCGAGTATCAGGTGCTCTCACGGCTCGTACAAGTCAAAGCAACGTCCTCTCTATCTCTCTTCGCAGACACTTGCCTGAATCCGAAAGGCCTGCTTCTTCACGTCCTCTAGCTTCACACGTCACACATCGGGGTCAGAGGGAAATCAAAGGTTTCATCGGACCTCGGGCTGGCCTGGCCTACCCCTCTGGCTCGCCTCTTATCGGGGCGAAAAAGCATCGAAATCTTGGAAGGGCGTGTGCGTGTGCTTGTGCTTCTTCATCTCGCCGCACGATCTTCCTTCCGCACGTGGTCGTCCTCAGAACTGGCTATTGTCACTTGTACCAACGCTGCACAGTGTCGCGAACTATTTCCGGTCTCCTTGTGCTGGAATTACCATAACGAGGTTGTTGTTGCTGATTTTGGATCACATGCAAATGCAAACAGCAAATCTTGGTATCTCACGGAACTCGCATCGTGGGTTCGCATTCCGGACGAAAATATCTTCAAATGCTCGATCCGCAGTCGCACCGCCGATGCCTTCGGTTGCGTCCTCGGACGGCGTCTACAACAAGGCGACAGTCATTGCTCTCATTGCTATTGAAGAGGCATACCCACGCGCCCACAATACGTTTGTCGGAACAATTGCCCTCACATCCAATTACGAACTTACTTAATACTCCAACGCTTGTCCTCGAGGCATCGGCTCTTGATGGGATGCATCGGTTCATACGCCTCACGCCAATACCTTAAAAACCGTGCATAAACATCACGATTTGCTCTTGGATGCGCTTTTTGATCCCCAGGTAGAAACGCAGATCCGACTCGATGTCTTCCCTGTGCATATCGTTCAAGATGGCATCGCTGTTCGATAGCGTGCGATAACATTGGTCGATGCTTTCGTTGATCTTGCGTAGCCGATTGTGCTGAACCTCGAACTCGTCTGGTGGCAAAAGTGTTTCCTGGGAGCGCGTCATTGTGGTCGTCACAGCCGTATGCATGCGTTTGTGTGGGTGCGGCACCAACTCGCGAGAGCTCGGCAACTCGACAAGTTCAGTTGAGGAAGTCTCCCGCCGCCGTTTACCAGGAGCACGACGCCGAGCAGGGGGAGCACTCGGAATACTCGGCTCTGCTGACTCATAATCGGAGCTCGCAGAATCGTCAATCGAATTGATCGCGCTGGAATGCAAAACCATGTCGCGAGTCTGTACAGGAGACCCGTGCGCTGCAAGTGGGTCAACGTCTGGAGATCGGTCACCTGCCGTGTCAGCCTTCTTTGCTTTTGCTGCCGCGCGCTTTTTTGCTTTCGAAGCCGTTTCCGGGGCTGCAGAAAATGCTGGTTGCTGAGGCAGCTCACCGTCGAAAACGTCAAAACTGGCGCTGCGCTCTGCAGCCGCCTTGGCTCGATCTTCCAGTAGCCAGTTGGGGAGCATCTCGGGGTTCTGAAGTTCGACATATCGAGGCGCATGCTCCGTATACCCGCTTGCATTGGACGATGCAAGGAGACGCTCCTCTCCACGATCCGGCGCAGTCCGAGATTGTTCACGTGCTCCTGACTTGGCACCATTCGGTGCGCCACTCAACTCTTGGGCCACGGAGCCAATCACTTTCAGTCGTGGGGTCTCGTTCAGCACGAGTGTGTGCAACTCCGGCTCGAGTAGCAGTGCCATGTGCAGGTAGAGTAGATCGAGCCGTCCGGCACAAAAGTCCAGAAACGGCTTGGCTTCCACCTCTCTCATCGACGCATTATGTCCTCGCCGGTAAGTCGCAACGATTTCCGTCCACATTTGCTGGAGTTTCTGAGCGTTGTGGTTCTGGATCGCACTGGGCGTGACGTTCTCAAAGAGAGCATCGTCAAAATGGACCTTGTCGTAAAACGAGTTTTGGCACAGAAACGAAATGTGCACGTCGCGCCAGAATGAGTTCACGTCCGTTCGGGATACCACTGGGGTGTTCATCTCACTCCAGCGGGTGTTGAAATCGGGACTGAGAACGACATTGATCAGGCGGAAACGGCATCCACGACGCGCTCGAATAGCTGGTCCCGAAGATGGCCTGGCAGCACTGTTGGTCGTCACGTGAGTAGACGATGGCGCACGACGAGCCTCTTGAAACTTTGGCGCGGTGGTTTTGGTTGCGCGCTGAATTTTTGGAGGCGCCTGCGCTGCCTGAGCAAATTTAACCAGGGAAGTCGGTGCCTGCGCTGCTGGTGCTTGGACTGGCGCGTCCCCAGTTAGATCCACCGTATCGGGTAGCAGACTTGGCTGCTCCGTTGCCGGGGCTGCTGGAATCGCTGGCTTGTCTTCCTCCTCCTTTTCAGGGACGTGACTCGTAGGTAGTTGAAGTGGCGGAGCGGCAGCAAGCCATGGCGCAGCAAAGAACTCGGGCGCGTTCGCTGTGGTAGTTTCAGTCGCAACCGGAAGCGGAAGAGTGGTTGCCGTAACGGATGACGCAGTAGGTGCGACTACCGGCTCCGCAACGAGAGGCTGAACCGGAGTCTCGGGTGCTACTGACTCATTGGCTGGATCTGCGGATTCAATAACCGGCGGTGGTTGGACAGCAGTCCCCACCACTGGTACTGGCGTATTCGTTGTTGCTACTGGCGGCGCAACTTTTCTCTTCGGCGGTGGGCGCGTCGCTTTCTTGGTAGTCGTGGCCTTGACTGGAGCCTTCGCGGAGGCCGGGCTTGCCGAATCTGCCAACGCACGACGCGTCGTAGAAGCCGTCGTCGATACCATGCGGATTGGCGCCGGTGGCGGCGTGAGCTTCACGGCGCGCCCCACAGCCCGTGCGGCGCGGCGCCCCGTCGTCGCCTGGGACTGGCGCTCAAACATCGCGAGCATGTCAGCCTCCTGGAGCAGCTGAACAAACTGAGCCTTGCTTCGCACAGCCGCGCCCTTGGCGCCACCGCCCTGTTCGCGTGTCTGGATCGAGATGCCGCGGCGCACGCACTCTTCCCGCAGCGCGTCCACTGGATGGTGCTCGTACGGCTCGCGCAGGCCACCGCCAGACGTCGGCGAGCGTCGCGGCCGCAGCTGCGGCGTGCGCATAAACTGGATCGACAGCGAGCGCGGCGTCCGTGCACGTGCGCGTGAGGGCGTCGTCTCTTCTCCCGTGGCGGTCGTAGTGATTGCCGTGGTCGTGACTGGTGGAGACGCTTGTTGTGCGGCGGCGCTTCCGCGCGTCATTCGCTTGCTTTCGCCCGCGGTAAGAGCGGTGGTGGTAGAGGTGGAGACGGGCGTCACTGTCGTGGGGGACATGCCCATCTCATGGAGCGTCGGCTGCTTCATCGAGCGGCGCGGGGGCGTCGTCGCCGCGCGCATTTCCCCTTCGCTTTCCCTCCTCTTTTTCTTTCCCGATTTACCTTTCGGCGAATTTCCCCGCCCTAAGAAATAGGGACCATCACTCTTAGTCAAACGGGTTCTATGGGCCAGTCATTTCGGCTACGGGTCGGGAAACCAGGACCCGTTTGAAATTGGTTCGACCCGTTTTGTCGCACATGCTGAGAAAACCCGGGTTTGTTCTTTTGAAATGGGTGGGATGGGTTAATCTTTTTTTGTTCGAACCCATCTCAAGAGAAGATGCAGGGCACAAATTTTATGGCAATATAGGGATTAAACCAGTATCCCACAACTTTCATGCTGGATTTATACTACTTTAACGGTTGCGTGCCAAACTTTTGAGTTTTGGATGTTGTGACACACAGAGGAACAAAGCCACAACAGAAATCCAAAACAGGGAGGATGGTGATCCTTCCCGTGAGGTCAATCCATAAAACTTTGTAACCTTCAATAACACATATCAGATGATGTATCAGACCAAATTATAGTTTCTCCGTTGATATTTTGAATATAATGACCTGTGAAAACCGATCTCTATCGGGATACCTTGAGAGGGGGTAAATGGCGAGAAATTGAGCCAAAATGGCCACCATGATGCCACCAGTGCAGCCGATACACTTTGCCTGAAACGGGCCGCCCTTCCGAGTCTTCGTTGACACGTCTGCCATTTGACAGCCGCTGCATGATCGACTCTATCTTGCCCGTGGGTTTCCAGCGGGTTTCCAGCCCAGCCAGCGACGGCCGTCGCCTGCACGTCACAATAGTACCGGTAAGTCACAACGACGCCCAGTCGCAAGTCGCGACTCATACACCCGACACGCCGCGCGCCGCGTCCGGTGTCGCAGCAGCAGTTCCTTCCCGCCTTCCACTCGGTCGAGAAGGGGCTTCTCTGCATTATTCCCTCGCTTCCAGTTCTGAACAGACCCCACAGACCAGCCAGCCGCTTCGCCCCAGTTCTCTCTCTGAATCTCGCCAGTGGAGTCAGAGCGACCTAGCTGCATCGACGGCAGAGAGAGAGAGAAAAGATCCTCACATTCCAACAGCACGACCACACACAACAATGGCTCTCACACAGCACGCAGTCAAGTGCGACTTCGAAGACAAGCCCAGCAGCCACAGTAGCTGCGGCAGCGACGGCGAGTCCGACGGAGGCGAGTACGTGTCGTCGTCGTGGACCATGGAGTTGTCGCGGTGGCGCGTGCGGCTCCGCCGACTCAAGCGCTGGTCGCGGTACGAAGGCCGCGCGAGCGACGGCCAGTTTGACACACACGACGTGCCCGACGGCGAGCGGCTCCGCAGCGCATCCGAGTACGCGGCGGCGACGCGCCACCGCCACTCGCTCACGAGTGTCGGTAGCGTCGCGATCTCGGCGCCGACGCCGGACGCGCTCCGCAAGACATTCCGGTACGAGCCCGTCGTGCCGCCCGTTCGCATCCCGGCCGTGTATCGCCAGCAAGACCGGCACCGCGGCGTGCGCGTGGGCGGCGGCCGCGTGCCGTTCACACTGGACGGCCACCGCCGGCGCCGCAAGACCGTGCGGCCGCTGCCGCGGATCGATGAGGACGAGCCGCTCGAGCTCGACGTGGTGCCCGACATGCGCCACTCGATGGCCACTCTGTACGCGCGCATGGGGAGACCCACGCGGTCGCGGCGCACGCGGAGCGCATAAGCAGGGAGGGAATCCAGTCCAGACATGAAAGCGCCGTGTTAAACACGGGTCAACCGTCGACGTCAAGAGAAGACCAGTCCAGAAACGAAGACAAGTCCAGCGCAGCTCAGTCCACCCTTCGCGTCGACGCACCATCCCCACCGCTCCCAGTCAGCTAGTCGGCTCGTGTCTCCCAGCGAATTCCGAGCGTCTTGCACACACGCCCACGCAGTCCAGTCGTCCCATGGAACGATGGTGGCTGCCACGCAGCCAGCACGAAGTCCATGAAGTGGGCCATGAAGTGTCCTGTGTCTGTGTCATCCTCACCCCACGACGACCGCGCCCATGACGCATGGACCAGCACAGTTCCACGGACGCAGGCAACGTCACGCGCATGACTTCGCGTGGCGCCAGCGCAACCCTAGATGGCATTTTTTTCATCTTGGCGTTTGTATGCGACATCGCCACGTTTCGTTGACGGCGGACTGGCGACGGCATCGAGAGTGATGGTCCCGTGCTGAAGATTTGTTTGGCAAGCTTTCCTGAACCAGCAAAAAAACCCAGCACAGCGAGTGGTGGAGACGCAGCGCCACGCGCCACCACGCGAAAGTGCAGCCGGGCCCGTGTCTGCTGTTTGGTTAGTCAAGACGCAAGCACGTCGAGCCCGCTTCGTCGCATTTGTCAATTGCCTTTGCAACCGTCAAGCACCTGAAGAACACCATGGCCGTTGCAGTCGAGACCCACTGCGGCATGCGCATGGATCCGCACGACGCCCACCACCACCACCACCACCATGTGCCAAGCCAACGCCCAAGCCAAGTCCCAAGCCAGAGCCATCACTGGTGGCACTGGCGGTCCAGCAAGAAGGTCGATACTGACGCTCCGCAGCCACAGCCGCAGACGACGCGTCCGCACTATATCCACCACCACTGTCGTCCCCACGTCCACCACCAGTCCACCGAGCCGCGCGCGCCTAAGCCGTCGGCGTTGAGCAAGCGGTTCTCGAGCGCCACGGCGTTCCACGACGACGCGCCGTCGGTCCATGGCCGACGGAAGCGCATTGTGCTCCACGCGATCTTCAAATGCTGATGACCAGTGGAAGGGACATCGACATATAAACTCATCTACATCCAGTGGACCCGGACTCCGGGATGCTGGCGGCAGCATCCATCCACTCCCCACACGTATTTAGCCACTTGCGCTCATAGACCGATAATTTAATCCCGTCATTTTCTTGAACCACGCGATCTTACTAAAGAAAATCCATCCTGGCCAAGCCAGATTTGGCAGGGAAGATCCACGGCGCCAACGAACATCCTCGCATCACACTGTTGGCCACCATTTTCCCCTCGTGGGTTATTGTGGCTTGCTGACGCATGGAGAGGCGGGGCATGTGGCGACCGTCCACCATCTGGTCGGGATTTGCTGCCCACCACATGGTAACATTCTCGTCGCTGATTGGCGGCTTATTCCTGATATCCGCTATTTCCACCAATCCCAACCATTTGTAGCTGCTGAACTCTTTGATGCGCACACGTCGCAGTTCCGCAAATGTTCAACGCGCCGTCTCTTTACGCCGCCAGCAGGTTCAGTGCGGATGATCCTGAGCTGACGGGTCGCCACGCAGCATGCAATGCGCAAGTGTGGAAAGTGTGGAAGGCTCTCCCGCAAAGTGAATCTGGGTGGAGGGAGAAGGGGAGATGGGTGGGGGGGGGGG
>JAADVC010000927.1:0-14108 GCA_023334575.1 Pythium volutum | reverse complement strand
GGCAATTATCCCTCTGCTCGATACGCTACGGATGTCACGTTTCAGCAGGCCTACACCCCATCAGTGAATCCCGACAAGTACTATAGTGCAAAGCACAAGCTTCATGGCTTCAAGGTCGCAGTTCTGCCTGTGGGATTGTACGACGCCACACCCAGGGTCCCATGCCGACATCTCCATTTTTCGCAAGAATATGGCGTACCATCGCTCGGCATTGACAAAGGCACCTGGAATCCAGTCCAACTTGCCCGACAATGGGCCGTTGCTCGACCAGTACGGGGCTTCGTGGGCAGTTCTCGTCGACATGGGGTGCATTGACTTGCAATCCAGCATGCGAGCCATCCACCCAACGCGTCGCCCTCCGCGTGGCGCCCTCACGTTGCAGCAAGAGGCGTTGAACCGGGACATCTCGTCGGACCGTATCATTGTGGAGAATTTTTTCGGGCGACTGTGCAGCATTTGGACGATCGGCCAAGAGCGATTCCGTTGGAACCGTCGTCTCTACCCAGCTATCTTCAGAGCGCTTGTGGCGCTCACGAATGCCCACATTATGGCCCACCCTCTTCGCCGCGAAGATGGCGAGCAACGCCAGCTCTATCGCCAGCGTTTGTATCAGCTTGGTGTCGAAATGTCGGAGAGAGGGCGCATTGTGCGCGAGCGTTACCAGGAGATGGAGCGCATTCGCAACGAAGAGGCCGAGAACGCTTTCCCAGCCGAGAACGGACTCCCTGACGAGGATGATTTTGCTATCGATCGCGGGTACCTCGATGAGATGAACTCTGACAACGGCGATTTGAGCGATGGTTTCGAATCCGACGGTACGCAAATGTAGTCTGCGAAATGTCTCCATTTTGGAGAAATTTGTGGTGTTTTCCCGTTTTACACATTTTACACAGTAACCAAAAACAATACAAAAAGTTGATTTCTTGAACGTTTTAGAAATTTTTCTCGATAGGCACTTTTTTCTGATAGGATTCTGAAAGGTGTAAAAAGTGAGTTCTTGATGCGAGTGACTACTGGGTCTAAACTCCAAATTTGAAAGCCCCTAATCACTTGGAGGCAGACATGAAAGAGGGATAAATCCGAATATCTGAAACCCCAAATTGAATCGCAAAAACCCTATTCCCAAAACAAGGTCCAAACTGTTCCCTCCACCCACGCTACGCTACTACAACCGAAACTTTAAGTTGCGCGGCAGCAACATACGCATCTGGTCGATCACTCGACACCACAGACTGCGTTGTTTTTTTTCTGCAGAAGGAAAACACCCCAAAGATCCCCTTGCGCCTCCAGCCTCCTCCCCCGTACGACTCCTGCGATCATGATGCAGGCCCCCGTAATGGTTCTGAGTGCGTATATATACCTCTATAGCAAGAGGACGCTATCACCCACTGAGGTCTAATCCGTATCTGTTTACGTGCCGCAGACACGAACACGCGCCGCGAGACGGGCCGCACGGCGCAGCTCGGCAACATTGAGGCCGCCAAGGTGCGTTCTCTTGCTATGCGCTGGCAAAGCGAAGAGAGACAGCTAAATGCTTTTGCGTCTATAGGCTGTGTCTGATATTGTGCGCACTACGCTCGGTCCGCGGTCGATGCTCAAGATGCTGCTCGACCCGATGGGCGGCATCGTCATGACCAACGACGGCAATGCGATTTTGCGCGAGGTCGACGTGTCGCACCCGGCGGCCAAGAGCATGATCGAGCTCAGCCGCGCGCAAGACGAAG
Source organism: Pythium volutum (assembly GCA_023334575.1). Lineage (NCBI taxonomy): Eukaryota > Oomycota > Peronosporomycetes > Pythiales > Pythiaceae > Pythium > Pythium volutum. Next base: position 12,384 of record JAADVC010000927.1, on the reverse strand, counting down.
AAGTCGGCGACGGCACGACGTCGGTCATCATTCTCGGTGCGTAACAAACGGCGCTGGCTGGAACTTTTTCCTTGGCGTTCTGACGGTGTGCGTCTGTACTGTATAGCTGGTGAGCTGCTGGTCGTGGCCGAGCCGTTCCTGTCGCACCAAGTGCACCCGACCGTGATCATCCGCGGCTTCCACCGCGCGCTCGAGGCGTCGCTCCAGATCGCCAAGCAAATGTCGCGCGCGATTGATATCCAGGACCGCGACCAGATGCGCAACCTCATCCAGTCGTCGGTCGGCACGAAATTCTCGCCGCGCGTGGGCCAGCTCGTGAGCGATCTCGCGCTCGAGGCCGTGCTCACGGTCGTGCGCACGACGCCCACGGGCCGCAAGGAAGTCGACGTCAAGCGCTACGCCAAGGTCGAAAAGATTCCCGGCGGCGAGCTCTCGGACTCGCGCGTGCTTAAGGGCGTCATGTTTAACAAGGACGTGACCCACTCGAAGATGCGTCGCCGCATTGAGAACCCGCGCGTGCTGTTGCTGGACTGCCCGCTCGAGTACAAGAAGGGCGAGAGCCAGACCAACGTCGAGCTCACGAACGACCAGGACTGGAACACGCTGCTGCGCATGGAGGAAGAGTACATTGAAAACCTGTGCGCGCAGGTCGTCGCGATGAAGCCCGACATTGTGATCACGGAAAAGGGCGTCTCGGATCTCGCGCAGCACTACTTTGTCAAGGCCAACATTACGGCGTTCCGTCGTCTCCGCAAGACTGACAACAACCGCCTTGCGCGTGCGACCGGCGCGACAATCGTGAGCCGCGCCGACGAGATCCAGGAGTCCGACATTGGTACCAAGTGCGGTATCTTTGAAGTGCGCAAGCTTGGCGACGAGTACTTTGCGTTCTTCGAGGACTGCGAAGAGCCTGGTGCGTGCAGCGTCTTGTTGCGTGGCGGCAGCAAGGACGTGCTCAACGAGATCGAGCGCAACCTGCAGGACGCCATGCAAGTCGCGCGTAACGTTGTGTTTGAGCCGCGCCTTCTCCCGGGCGGTGGCGCCACGGAGATGCGGATCGCCCACGAATTGCGGAAGCGTGCCGAAGAGATTGAGGGCGTCGAGCAGTTTCCCTTCCGCGCGGTCGGCGAAGCGCTCGAAGTGATCCCGCGCACGCTGTTACAGAACTGCGGTGCCGACGTCGTGCGCGTCATGACGGCGCTGCGGGCAAAGCAGGCCGAGAGCGACGAGGCGTGCGGCATTGACGGTGTCACGGGCAAAGTGACCAAGTCGACGGATTTGGCCGTGTGGGAGCCGGTTGAAGTCAAGACACAGACCATCAAGACGGCCGTCGAGGCCGCATGCATGCTGCTGCGTATCGACGACATTGTCTCGGGCCTCGCCAAGAAGAAGCACTAGAGCGAGCGAGAGGCGGATTTGATCTCTTGGCGATGGATCGAGAAAGGCGTTGACAATCCAAACCTCGCGATTTGTTAGGTTGAATGGGCGGTCGATAATATATTTTGTCCAATCAGACGCGGAGGGACGCGAAGAGTCACGTGGTTTTCCTTCTCGAGCTCACTTCTCGTGCCATGGCGATCGAGCGGGAGCTGCGCCGCCTGCTCGCGTATGCGAGGCTTCCGTTGGATGAAGGGGACCACCACAAGAGCGAAAGAAACACGCGAACCGATTCCAATAATCAAGCCGAGGCGCACGCTCCTGCCACTCGCGTGGCCGTGACGACAATCTATGAGCGTCTGCATCGCGTGTGCCACCAACAAGTGCTGCCCAGCGTCAACATTTCGACCGAGTGTAATGTCCCCGAGCTGCTCGTGCTCGTGGCGGAAGCCGCCGTGTTTCAGCAAGACTTTGAGATTGCACGCGCGTGCGTGACGTGGTTCCTGAGCGAATGGAGTGCGAAAACTCAGGTGAGCAGGTTGGATTATCTAGACCTATGCCACAGACCCAGTTGCTTACGTTTTGATTTGTCCTCCTCTTGTAGTTTTACTGCCGCATGCAGCTTGTGCGAGCCCACTGTGCATCCATGGACGCGGCCGTTGACACTGGCGCGGTCAAACTGCGCAAAGTGCTGAACGCGATCCACTTTGTGTTGCTCGTGGTGCCCGTCGCGACCGACCCGAAACGGCGCCCTCAGTATGATTTCCTAGTCTACAATGCCTCGGTGACCTACTGGCAAATCGCTCGTCAGCTCATGAAGACGTCTACCTTCCAGTACTTGCTCCCATCCCTCACCGCAACCGTGGACGCACTCAAAGCCGTCGGGGAGAAGGACTTCCACTGGGTGCTGCAGCTCCAAATCGCGATCGTTCACGCGCAGATCGACGCCAAGCAACTCGCAAATGCCGCCAAGACCGTGTGTGATATTGTCGATACTCAGTTCCCCCCACTCCTCATTGATCCCTCGCGCGCGAATGACCCGTCGACAAGTGCACTGTACGAGGAAGCGCTTCGGCTTCAGGTCCACGTCGGCTCGTTCAAAGACCCCGAGTGTCAGAAGATTCTCGCCAATATGAAGAAGCCCAACGCTACCAAACGCACGTCACTTCTCACGAAGCTTCAAGCGCTCAAGTCTGGTGCCTTTTCGGGGACGCTCGAGGCCGCTCTGACCGAGCTCTTTCAGCAAACCACAGGTATGGCTTTGTTTGCTGTGTTGACCACTACAGACGACGAGATCGTTGGCTATCTGCGTGGTCTGGATGCTGGTACCGTACAAAGTGTCGATGCAGAGATCCTTGTCGAGGTGGGCATCATTGCTGCCTTCCGACAAGAGTATCGCCTTGCGGCGTGCTGCGACGTCGCACTGCAGACTAGAGGCAAAACCGTCGATCCAAAGTTTCGTGTGCTCCATCAAGTGCTCAAGGCGATTCTCGTCGCGCTTGTACCGCCCCATACAAGCGCCAATTTCAAACTGCTCCGTCCGCAGCGAGCGGCGCTCGTGGTAGCACGCCGTCTGGAAGGCGTCAAGGCGATTGAACGCGCTTTACTCGCGTGCAAGCGACAGCAAGACCCGACGCTCATGGAGGACGTGTGTCTCTATGCGTGGAACCTATCGATCCCACTGCTGCAGCCTCACTCGCGCGACCAACTCTCTCGGCTGTATTCGCTTGCGGCATCGGCGCTCAAGGAACTTCAGTCGCCCCAGCTCAATCTTCGTGTGCGGTTGATGCTCGAGCTTGGGAAGCTTGAACTCAGTGCGGATTTCATTTCGAAGGCTCAGAAAAACGTGAACCACGCACTTGAGCTGGACTATGGGACGATCACGACCACGGCGACGGCGTCACCGACACTGGACGAGCTGTTTACTAATGAAACCAAGTGGATGCGACGTCCAGTGGATGTCCACCTATTGCCGTTGCGCAAGCGTCTAGACGCGAAGCTCGCAGTGGAAGATCCAGCAAGTCATGACGAGGACGTCACGGTGGCTGTGGAACAGCTTCGAGAGGCAAAGACTTCTGAGCAGCGCAGGCGTCAGCTCGATCGCGTGCTGTCGGCCGTGGAAAAGATTCTCACGGAGCGAGAAAGCGGTGGCAACACGGCTGCGGGATTATCGGTTGACTTGCTGCTCCACTTGAACGCGACCAGTGCCTTTGCGTGGCACGAGATGAAGGAGGCAGCGATTGCGACCAAGCTCACGCGAGACACACTTCGTCTGTTCTTTTCAAGTCCAAACCAGGCTCCACCACAAAGCGTAAGTGGAGAGAGTGAGAGCGTGTCCAACGACAAGAGCGTGCAGCTGCTCGAGGTCGACTTACGACTTCGTCTCGTGGAGTTGTGTGGCCATGAATTGAAGTCACGCGCACAGCGATTTGAATCGGCGCGCGACCCGATCCAAAGCGACATGAAGAAACCTCGAGACAGTATGATGGAAAGTCGAAAGCAGCCACGCAACACGAAAGATGACCAGGCAGTGGACGCCGCAGCACTGTTGCTACTCAGCCGAGAGAGCCACGCGCTCGGGATCTCGGCCTTGTCCGTCTCATGTGGAGACGACAACAACCAAGCCATTCTGGACCGACGAGCCGCGATGGAGACCGAGCTGCTCGCTCTCAAGATGCAACTGATCCAGGAATTATGTGCTGCGCTTCGCGCTTCGGCCCGTATCGGATGGGGATTCGTCATTGAAAACAGTGCCGTGTACTTGTGGAACTACCACTTTCACATTTTCCGTTTGCTGCTCGCTCCAGTTGGGGCCTCTACACCCGTGATTCTACCAGAATGTCTCGCTGCGTTTGAAGCCGCACTCACGGCGCTCGAGGCGCTCCCTTCCTCGACCGTTAATCTCGATTTGCTCACGAGTATCGCACTGGGACTTGCCCTTGTCCAGGAGAAAGCAGGCAAGCTGGACAAGGCCGTCGCGATCGCCGATGGAATTCTCAAGCGCCACAAAGCCTCGACGACGACGCTGCCTTCGTCGCAAGCAGTGGCACCCCCCATCCCCATGGGGATTCTCAAGCGGTTCGGCGAGATGAAAATGCGCATCCAGATCCAGCAAAACGCCAAGGAGATTATCCCCGTGGATGCCACACCTCAGGTCAAAGTGATTTCGCTCCTGGAAGCCATGGAGATGATTTTCCAGCAGCATCAACACGCCACTACGACAACGAATCCACCGGCCCAGGCCGCCCAGCTTATGGAGAAAGCACTGGGCTTTTTCCAAAAGGCGCTGGCGGCGTGGCAACCCATCGCAAACGAGTCGCTTGACCGCATCAAGAGCGAGAGCTTGACACTGGAAGAGCAGCAGCAGCACTTGGAGATTTACTGCGAAATCTGGGTGCGGCTCGGCTGCGGCGCGTTCCGTGTGCAGAACGCCAAGCAGGCAATGGACTGTGGCGAGCGTGCGCTCATGCCAATCACACAAGTACTGAGCGACGCCGGAGAGCAGCGCGTGTGGGTCACCGAGGCAACGCGGAAATGGCTCGCGATTGCTGAACTCTTGTGCGCGCGATCGATCCTGACGCTCTTGAGCGACGAGACAGCGCGTGGACGCTGATTGAGGCCACGATTCATCACATTGTGCGGTCGACGCAACACGCCGTGCGTGCAGGCGCCTCGTCAGTGCTGCAGAAGGCGGTCGAGGTCGCGTGGAACGCCGTGCTCACGGCCATGGCTGCTGTCGAAGCCGAGCGTGCGGCGGGCGAGTCGAGCGACAACGGGTCCGAGGTGCAATGGTGGGCGCGGCTGCTACCGCTGCTTCGTGACGTTCTCAAGACACTTGGCAAGAGCGACTGTGGGGGATTGCTCGGCGAGTTTGGACTGCTCGTTTTGGACGTGTGCGAAAAGGCACATGATTGGAAGACCGCGACCGATGTGGCCGAGAGTCTACTGCGTTTGACATGGTCCTCGACGATCTCTGCCGACCACCTAAAGGACATTACGGCCGTCCACGCGATTGCAAGCGCCTCCTTAGGCGACACTACTTCAACCAGCAGTGTTGCTGCGGGTGGTGGGAAGGGCAAAGGCCAGGATCCAATGATGCAGGCCAAGATCCTGCGCAAGATTGCCTTTTCGTCGTGGCGGAATCCGCCAGCGCAGCTCAAGGCACTCGCGACGGCGCATAAAGAACTCGCGGGCAAGCCCGAGGAACAGGCGCTCGTACTGATGGAGATGGCCGAGTGGTTCTTCACGCACCACTTTCCTCGGCAAGAAGTGGACGCGCATCTGGACGCGGCCATGGGCATTCTCCTACGCGGCCAGCAAAAATCCACGTCCTCAAGGATAGGCACGTCCGCGAGTGATGGAGATGTGGTATATGCCCCGTTGTGGTACGCTGACAAACTCATTCGTGTCTTCACGATGCGGGCGATCTGTGCGTCGTCGATGCCGCAGCGATGGGAGGCCGTTCGCCACGCCATGCACCAGATCTACTCGGCCTGGCAGTGCATCGTGGACATGGCCAACGACGCCGATCTGCGCGACAAGTTTGCGCTTGAAATTCAGGGCGGCCAGGCAGTGGATTTCAACGAATGGAAACTCGACAAGCCGACCAAGTTTGAGACTCGGGCTCCACGCACAGTCAACGACTGGCTTTCGTTCTACCAGCAACACGCGACAAGTCTGACCAGTCGATTCTTCATGCCGTGGGTCGCCGGACTAAAGGCGGAATCCAGTCAACAGCAGCAACGATGCATCGCCAATCCAATTCTGACGGGCTCGATACTTGAACGGCTCTTGGGACTGCTCGCTTCTTTTGACGCACACGAGCTGTCGCTGCCCGTGGTGTCTCTCTCTCAAGTCATTTATCACGCCTTATGTCCGCACACATGCAAGGCCATGGAGATCTGGCTCGAGCTCACGACGTACAACACACTGGAGAAGGTAAATCTGCCAGTGCTGAGTGTGCCGCTACAGAGTGCGCTGGAATTACTGCAGTCTAGCGGCGATACGGTCCTGAAAGAGCTGCAGCAGCAGCCCGAACGTGATGACTTCGAGTCTGACGTAGGAGCCTCGTCGGCTGCAAGCTCTTCACGACGGCGAGCCGTGCTGCAGCTCTCGGCTGTAAGCGTGAGCGACAAAGTGGTCCACACCATCGAGCTGTTGCTCCAGTGTGGGTTCGTTCGTCAAGCCAAAGTGCTGCTGACCATGCTGCGTAACGTGGCGTTTCGAACCACCGCAGAAAGCGACATCAAGAAGCGGTGCGAGGCGCTGGCGGTGCAGGTCCACATCTTGGAAGGTGATGAGCAGCAGGAAGTGCGCGGTATTCACGAGCTCCGGGCGCTGTCGTCTCGGGTAGAGTTCAGTCTCTTTATCAAGCTCGTTCACGTCATGAGCGAACGGATCTCAGACAAGCACAAGGCGATAGAGGTGCTACTGGAGGGCGAACGGCTCGCAGCGAGTGCAATTTTATCTGCGAGCGACTGTGTGCAACTGCATCAATCAATGCACACACAAGCCGTGGCGAAATACCTCACGGTGCTGATCTCAGCGTCCAGCAAGTCGACGAAGGCGCTATCTCCGGCGATGCAGCACAGTGGAAATGTCGACATGGACGCGCTCAGCGGACTTGCACAGCTGAAGCTACGGCGTGCGTGTCTGCTGCTGGACGCTGGCTCGACGAATGCGTCAGTGGAGCATGCGCAGCGTGTGTTCCAAGAAGCGATCGAGTTGCTGGATTGTATCGACGCAACGAGTCAGCTTGCGCGACTGAAATGGACGTTTGCAGAGAGACTGATCCAGCATGTCACCTACTCTGACGAGTCTACTCGCAGTGTGAACACCAAGCAACAGGAGCGGTGGCTTCTGGTAGCACGAAGCTTACTAGAAGAAACGCTCATGATGCTAGAAGATACACGAACACAAACAACTGAACCGATTCATGCCGGTGTATCGGTTCGTTTTACTATTCCACTGGAGACCGAGATTGCCACGCTCAAGCTGCGACTGTCTGCGCTGGAGTTACAACTGGAAGAGAGCACTCAGATCGTCACGGATCTGCAAATGACGTGGTATATCTACGAGAAAGAAACGCGGCACAACATTGTCGAAAAGTGGTTGGACCAGACCGCCACACAGGCCCCCCTAGATCGACCAGGCAGCATTCCGAGAGCATTCGCGCTGGCGAGTGCGGTTTCAACCACCCTCGCGACGTATCCCGAATCGTTCGAGTCGCGAACACTCGCTGTCGCATATCGACTTCGGTGTGAGCGACTGGCACTGTGCCACAATGCGATGAAGCAAGCCCGAGAGGCCGTGCACCGCTTCCTGTGGACGCGATTCACGTCCACGCATGGTGCCCACGCGACGTGGATCTGCGCTACGAGCAGTAGTACTCATACTCGCTCTGGTGAGGACGGCGACCGAAGCACGCCGGTTCTGCCGTCGGCTGACACGGCATCGGCTGACAGTGCCGACGTGGATCGGGAAGTGCAGCAGCAATTGGTGGCTTTGGCCACTGATTTAGAGAACGAACTCAAAGCAGCGATCGAGAAACGACACATGGAGACTCTCAGGGTCTGCGCCTACGAACTCGTGCAGGTCTACGCATGCAACCAGCCTCTCGCGTGCGCCAAGGCCATGCTGCAGTACCAAAGCACGGTCGTCTGGGAATGCCACATGAAACCGCTCGTCGAGATGTGTCTGGCGTTCACGAATGTCACAAGGCTCCACATGAAGCGCTGTGACCAACTCATGGCGCACCACACGAACGCGCCTCAAAACAGCCTGCCGTTCCAGCTCTCACAGCTCTTTCTGGATCAGCAGTCGGACATTTACAAGCGCATGAGCGTTTGTGTGCATGTAGACACGATTCTCCCACTGCTGCCAGCGACCACCCGTGTTCTCAGTCTCCAGTTCTCGCCCGACCAGTGTTTCCTGTACTTGGCAGTGGTCAGCAATAATGACAAGTGCGTTGCGATGGCGAGGATGGAGTGCACGACGACCAAGCACGCGCTTTTGTCGACACTCCGAGACCGCATTCGTGAATGGCGGAAAGCAATGACAAAGACATTGCTCAGCATGGAGGACTCGCACAACCAAGGCGGACAGCAAGAGGATGTGCACGAGTTTGTGATGGTGACTGACGATGCTGTGGCCGGCGTAGTAGGCACGGACGCACTGGAAAAGGAATTCGACAGCATTGTCCATGCCATGACCGAGTTCTTCCACCCACTGTTTGCCCACTCGGCGCTCACGACGCTGCTGGACACTGAGCTGCCATGCAACTCACTCGTACTCATTGTGGACCGCGAGTTGGAGTTGCTTCCATTGGAGGCATTGCCCGCGTTGGAAAAGGCCGATGCGATCTCGCGCGACTTTTCGCTCCACTTGATGTACCACCGACTCGTGGTTGTCAAGACGCACCCGTTCCGCAAGGACGACGTGCGGATCGTCATCGATCCGCGCAGCGAAGACACGGGCCTCGATGGTCAGACGCTCACGACTGTTGCCCACCAGTTCACGAAGAAGGTGGGTGCTGCGTTTGCGAATTGGAAAGAGGCCGTCGACCACGCGTGTGTGCCGACGCCGACCGACTGGCAGCAGGCAATGCTGCTGCGCAAGAGCGGCGGGCTCGTGTATGTTGGTCCCAACCGCGTCATTGGATCCATCGTGAGTCTACCAACGCTCGCCGGTATGAACTTGGCGAGTGCATGCTATGCGCTCATACTGCTGGACCGCGCTGAGAACGCGAGCAGCGCACGGCGGCAAAGCAAGATCGACAGCGACAAGGCGCAGTGGGAGCTCGAGCTCGAGAACGATCCGTACGCATGCGCGCTGCTCTGTTCGCTGTGTGGCGTCAACACGGTGGTGCTAAACCAATGGACCACGACGTTTAATGCGAACCGGCGACTGGCAAACGCGCTGTTTGGAGGACTCGCCAAGGGCCAGTCGCTCGCTCGCGCGGTGCGAAAGTACCCCGAGACGGTGGCCCCCGTGGCCGCCGCGTCGACGAGTCCACCGCCGCACAAACCCACAGCGGTCGCCAATGCGACCGTGGCGCCATCGTTGCCGACGAAGCATCGCCTGAAGAACCGCATTCGCTTCAACACGGCCGTGTTTGGACTCGGCCACTTGAACTTCAAGGCGAACGAATGAAAAATGTGTAGCCATGTCCTCCATTAGCTTTAATTAGCTCTCCGTTATCTCATCTCTACATGTAGCCTATCTTCCCACTAGTATGGCTTAGTCTCGAGACGTGACATGTCGTCAGGCTCACCAGATCTTCATGCGATCGCACGTGGTCTTTGGTGCGGCGCTCGCCGTGCGCGTGGCGCTGCTCGCGTACGGCGCATTCCAGGACGCGTATCTGCCGGTCAAATACACGGACGTCGACTATGACGTCTACTCAGACGCGGCGCGCGAGGTTGCGGCAGGCAACTCGCCCTTTGACCGCACGACGTACCGCTACACGCCCGTCTTGTACGTGGCCGTCTCTGACCATGGCGAATTGCCCCCTAACAGTGCGGCGCCACTATGGTACTGACAAGTATGTTATATTCTGTAGAGCGTATATGCTGTTGCCCAATATCTTTGTCCATGAAGCGTTCGGCAAGCTGCTCTTTGTCGCCGCAGATCTCGTCGCTGGGTATCTGATCCTCGAGATCTTGCGCCTGCGAGGCTTGCCGACCGAGAGTGAGAACTTCTATCTCCCTCTTAAAAAAACGTGCCGTCTCTCTGACTGCCTATGGATGTATATAGGCGCGCTGCGGTACACGTGCGTGTGGCTGTTCCATCCGTTCTCAATCAACATTTCAACGCGCGGCAATGCCGATGCCATCGTCGTGTTGCTCGTGCTGCTTTCGCTGCTGCTGATCATGCAAAAGCGAGTCGTTCTGTCAGCCATCGCGTACGCTCTCTCGTGTTTGTTGGACTGATAGGAGGACGCATGCATGTACTGATATTGTTTGACTGCCTGCAACAGATATGGTGCGGCCGTGCACTTCAAGATCTACCCGATCGTCTACGCTCTCGCCTTTCTCGTCGTACGTGATTCTCCCATGCGATGGCTCTCTATGTCGAAGCAGGAACCATATTGAATGTGGACTTCTTTGGCGCTAGTTTCTGAACGGCGATTTCCGCCACGCCAATGCCAAGTGGTCGTCGTCAGGCAAGTCGTCCTTTGGGATCCAGCTCGCCGGCCAGTTGAACAGAGACCGCGTAGTCTTCGGTCTCGTGAGTGGTGGGCTCTTTCTCTCACTGATTGGAATCTTCTACCAGATGTATGGTTCTTGGTTGAAAGGGTGTGTTACCTGGCTGGGATATTTGACACTGGATGCTGTGACGCGATAGGTACGGCTTCCAGTTCCTCTACGAAGCATACCTCTACCACTTTACGCGGACCGACAACCGACACAATTTCTCGGTTTACTTTTACGACCTGTACTTGCGGTAGGAAACCCCCGGGGATGTATCTCGGTGCTCCACACAATCCTCACTATGGTCCTGTTGTAGGTACAACACGCCGTCCGGCTTTGGCATGGGACTGCTCGCGTTCTTGCCGCAGCTCGTCTCGCTCGTGACCATCTCGATCGCCTATGGACGTGATTTGAGCTTTGCGCTATTTGCACTCACGATGGTGTTTGTCATCTTTAACAAAGTCTGCACTGCGCAGGTACTGTTCTCAGGGGTGCCTTTCTCTCTGTCTCTATCCGTTTGCTTCCCGACAGCGTGCCGCTGTTTCGTAGTATTTCCTCTGGTACACGGCGTTTTTGCCACTCATTTTCCCAACGACAAGCCTGCGTCTGCGCTGGAAGGGTGCTCTCATGGTCGCCGCGTGGTTTGCCAGCGAGGTGCGTAACATTGGCCTACGTGAGTTTACACTGTGCGTATCCTTACCTGACGGATTTCGTATCTGTAGCTCCATTGGCTCTTCTGGGCGTTCCACTTGGAAATGAAGGGTGACAACACATTCCTGCCGCTCTGGGTCGCAGGACTGCTCTTCTTTGCAGTCAACGTCGGGCTTCTCGCGACGCTCATGCAGCACCATTCGTACGCACCGCTTTTCCAGAGCGGACGCGTCGTGCAGCTCGTTCAAAGTCCCAGAGAGAAAAAGCAAGAGTAACGATATTTCAATATATCGAAAGTCGCCGCCTCTCATTGGAATGGCAGTTTGCGGTCGAGATCCACGACCTTAAATTTTTAGACTTTGCCGTCGTCGTCATTGGCCTCTAGCCGCAGCTTGTGGTTCTGCACGACCTGGTCGGCGATCGCATTCGCCGCGTCCACGGCATTGTCAAAGCACTGCTGCTTGTCGTGGGTCGCGAGCCCTTCAATTGCAACGTGGTGGGCGTCGTCAAAGCCGCACATGGCGAAAATCTTGGTGAGGAATGGCACGACAAAGTCTTCGTTGGGCGGTGGTGCCTTGCCACCCGACGACGAAATGATGATCACGGGGCGTCCGGTAAAGTACGGTCGGCTGGGACCACTCGCGTCGGCGTTGCGGAACGTCAGTCCGGGCTGCACGATGCAGTCAATGTACTGCTTGACCACGTAGGGAATGCTAAAGTTCCACACGGGCACCGTGATCATGAGAAAGTCGGCGCGCAGCAATTGCTCGGCGAGCAATTGGATGGGGCGAAACGCGGCAATGTCGGCCTCGTCTTGGCTGTTGTTGCGCGCGCGCCAGACCTTTTGCATCGTGTCGCGGTCGAATTTTGGGAGCTTGTCGCCCCAGACGTCGAGCTCTTCGATATTGAGCACGTCCGCGGGCGACTGCGGCTTGCTCGTGCCGTTCTGCACGTGGCGGTGGTAGTGGTGCGTGAGATGGTCCACCACGGCCGTCGCGACGCGTGCCGTGACCGAGTCGTGCGTGATACTCGCATTGATGTGGAGCACCGTTTGCTTCTACACATTTTGTTTGACATGGTCAGTCCCTTGTGCCCTTTTGCCAGTCGTCACTTTGCGGGAGTATCCATACCTTGTCGTCCATTTCGTTGGCCATGGTGGTGGTGC
>JAADVC010000926.1:0-14113 GCA_023334575.1 Pythium volutum | reverse complement strand
GTGTAAGTGATATTACTGTATTACGAGATTCATTGATTGCGTTCCATCGTCCGCTCATCGTCCGCTCATCGTCCGCTTAACCAGTGCGTAAAAGGGCATCGGGAGTACCCCTAGACACCCTGAGAGACACCGATGATATACGGCATGGTACGTGGTGATGGGCGTGGTGAGACGTTGCGTCCCATGTGGAGATAGGTTGCGCGACAGCGGTACACCCAAGTGATGAGCAAGCGGATCCGCCAGCAATGCGCTGGCTCTGTCGACACGAGCCTCGACAATCCGAGCGCCAGAAGGTTGGGCGAGCCGCCACCAACAGTACGGAGCTCATTTCCCAATCTCCGCGACTCGGCAACCACACGAGCGTCCCCCCCACAACAATGAGCTGCGCAAGGGACGACTGGTGCTACGTGGATTCGGAGACCGGCTCGGTGCGCTCGCCAAGCTTCGATGACACCGAGCCAGAGCTCGAGCTTGAGCCCATGTTTGTAGAGGAAATGGTTGCTACACCGAAGGCGATTGCTCCGCGACCCGAGCAAGACGAAGAAATCGAGGTCGACGTATCGTCGCTTCTGTTTGGCCATCAAGCGCAGCCCACAGAATACTCGCGCGCCTTCCGCTTGTCGTTACTGTCACCAGAACACCAACTCTACCTAGCCACCGATACAGTCGCGTCGCCCAAGCGCAGACGATCCGTGCGTGAGGCGTTCACGACACCATCGCATCGCTTGCACAATGGGTCTGGCTCCGTCACTCGCCTTCGGGCGGCAATGCCCTCGCGTAGCCGAGGATCCTATATACCAAAGGCAACCGAAGCAGCACCAGTTCAGCCATTCACCCATGATCAAGCAGTCCAGACCGACTACCCGACCTTCACCGAATCAGATCAGTCGGTCCAAACAGACTGGCCGAGCGTCACGGAGTCGGATCGCGTGTCGGCGCTGACGTCTGCGTTGGACCGTAGCCTCCACTTGTCCATGCAGCTAAAGGCCAAGACGCACGACGCCGAGCGTGCTGACGTTCGTAATATGCTTCTACTGAACCAAAAGAGTGATCTACAATTCGAAAATGACCAGCTCAAGAGACACCTGCACGTCGCCGAGCGTGGTCTTCGCATCTCACGCAAGAACGGAGACCTCGCTAACGAGTACGTTACCGTCAGGATCTATGGTATGCCCTTGCGTGGATGTTTATTGACGGTACCTTTTCCCCATGAGCAGGTACCAAGATCACTTGAAGCGTAGCAATGAGGAGCTACGCGCAGAGAACGACATGCTCCACCAGCGCATTGAAGTGTTGGCCGGCGGACTAGACGTCGAAGCCAAGAGCATTACCGAGTTGGAGCAACTCGAAGATGATCTCGAGAAGGCGATGAAGAAGGTGCGCGCTGGATTGCGTTCAAAGTACCACGGCGCGATCGGTAGAGTCGAGCCATCGCCGCTGGTGTCACACAACGCAGCAAGGGTTTCGGAAGACGAGTGCGTCGTGTGCATGGAGAAGCTCGCGTGCGTGCGACTGCAGCCGTGCGGCCACAACGTGGTGTGCAGTGCGTGTGCAGTGCGTGTGGCTGAATGTCCAGTGGACCGCCAGCTCATCCACGACAAGGTGCTGACGCATGGCCTAAGCGCGTACACAAGCAACGACTGAAAGAGACAAGCATCAAAGCAACAGGAGACACAGAGGAAAAGCGGGATGTAGCTGATGCGTCAATGAAGCAGCCTTGAGTCCATTAGATCGCTAAGGACTAGTCGTGCATACTGTTGTAAAACTGGAGGAGCTGCTGGCGGTTCTTCTGCGCCTGGACGTCCTCCTCGGAGCGGCTCAGCTTGCGCTTGATTTTTTTGCCCGAGATGGCACTACGGACGACGTCCGGATCCGAACCCGACTCGGAACCTGACGACGAAGAACTATGTTTCTTGCTCTTCTTCTTCTTAATGTCCTTGTGGTGGCGCGTCTTGTCTTTCTGTGTTGCAATAAGACTTGGTGAGAATGTCCGCAATTCCATACAAAAATCCATCAGAACAAACGAACCTTCTCGTGCTTGCTCTTGGATTTTTTGCGCTTCTTGCTGTCTTTGCGTCGTCGCTTCTTTCTGTCGCGTTCGCTCTCGCTGCTGCTGTCGGAACTCTCGCTGCGACTACGGCTGCGTCGACGGCGCCGCTTTTCCGTGTGACGTGGCGAACGAGATCGTGACGGTCGATGCGACGACTCACGCCGCGGAGAGCGGGAGTGACCGCGTTTGTCGGGACGGTCGTGGTGGCGCCTGCTCGACGACCGCGACGTCGTCGATCGGGACCGCGATCGCGACCGCTCGCGCGAGTGTCGCGCCATTAAGACCAGCACTATTGCCGGCGTCACATACCCGATCGATTCACACCACAGGTGCCATTGCCATTATTACTAGAGCGCGTCAGTCCACCCGCATCGCCAGCCTCATCCAGCAGCTGCGCATCTCACCTTGCGTTCCGGATCTGCTCGAACCTTGGGAATGAGCAGCTCCAGTCACAACCTTAATCTAGGCACTCTATCGGGGTATTCCACGTGGACCACAGTGGCCAAGGGGCTACTATTTGATTCGCTCACGGTAGCTTTGTTTTGGATTTTGGGTTTTTGGGTGTTTTGCCTTGGCCCGACCGTCTTTGAAGCTTCTCCCCGAAGCAGAAAGCTACAGCTTTCGATCCAAGTGAGGAAAAGACTGCTTGGGGCAATATGAGCGTGTGGCTCGTCGCCGTGCCCAACGAGAGCAGCCGCTCGAGCGAGACGACCTTCCTGGAGCTCAAGGCCGAGACCGCCTCTGCGCGCCACGACTACGCCGGTGCGAAACGGCGCCGTAGAACGCGAGATATGACCCATTGAAAAGATCCACTCGGACTCACCTGTGTTTTAATTTGTAACCAGAATGCTACCGCATGGAGCTGCCGTCGGACCTGCTCGTGGGCACGCTCGACTCGCTCATGGTGCGTTTAGGGTGATGCGGAGTCTCTGTAGCAGCAGTGGGCTCATTATATATCCTTCGCTGTGAATCGGTGAATAAATAGGCGTTGAGTGATGATCTCAACCGCGTCGATATGGCCGTGGAAGGCGCCGTGCGCAAGATCGAGCGCCAGTTCCACGATCTCAACAAGGACAACCAGGCGCTCACGGTCGACGGCGGTACGTTTGATTAGTGCCTAATCCAGTGCATGCAAGCGACTCATTCGTTTGGGGAATTGGACAACTACTGTAGTGCCGGTGGATCGCTTCTTGAACTACTTTGCATGGGACGAGGCCAAGCACCCGCACCGTCGTCCGCTGCCCGAAATTGTCAGCATCATCCAGTCGGTACGAGAGACATACGGCGAGTCTATTGGATTTTGTGAAAGGGTGTAAGGGACTGACCCGTGGGATTTCTCTGGGACGCAGTCGGTGGGCAAGATCGAAGAAGAGCTCAAGCAGCTGAGCGCACGGTACACGGAAAAGAAGCAGCAATTGCTGAGTCTCCAGAAAAAGAAGGGGTACGGTATCCGATGTCGAAAAAATGTACCCATTTCCGTCAAGAGGACTGATGGCTTTCATGTTTTGTTTCAGTGGCAATTTGATGGTCGCGAACCTGAGCGATGTGCTCACGCCCGACATTGTCTCGTCGTCCGACTTTGTCAACACCGAGTACTTGCAGACGCTCGTGGTCATTGTCCCCAAGTACGCTCTTGTCTCTCTTCTGTGTAGTACTCCGTTAGGCTTTGGCTCACTTTCTTATATTTTCCTTAGGAATCTGGAAGAGCAGTGGCAGAACGAGTACCACACGATCGGCGACCAGATCGCCGAGTACGGTCCCAAGGGCTCGCGAGGCGCGGTGCGTGGCTCGCCGGTCGTGCCCGGCTCGTCGCGCAAGCTGCTTGAAGAGAGCGACGCCTGTGTGTACTCGGTCACGGTGCTTAAGGGCCAGTACACGCCCGGGCGGCTCGAAAAGGACGGCACGTTTGAACAGGCGTGATGCACGACTACATTGAAGACTTTAAGCTGCGCGCCCGTGAAAAGCGTTTTGTCGTGCGTGACTTTGCGTTTGACGCGTCGTCCCACGCGTCCAACGAAGAAGCGATCGCCGAGCTCGAAGTCGAGGTCGATCGTCTCTGGTCGGGGCTCGTGCGGTGGTGCAAGGCCCACTTTGGTGAGACGTTCATCGCGTGGATGCACGTCAAGATGATCCGCGTCTTTGTCGAGTCGGTGCTGCGCTACGGACTGCCCGTCAACTTTGTCGTGCTCATGTACCGAGTGCGTTTGTTGTTGAGCTCCTTTATCTCTCATAGTATCTGATACTAACGCGGTTGCCGGATGTTTTGTTTTGTAGCCGCACAAGGGCAAGGAGAAGAAGCTCCGAGGCATTCTCGCGAAAAAGTATGCCCATTTGCAGCCGTCGCAGTTTCTGGGCGTCGAGGAATCGTCGTCGGGCTCGTCGGCGCAGGCCGAGTACTTTCCGTACGTCACGAACGCCTTCACGCCGCTGCAGGCCGCGCTGTAGACCCCACTGTGGAGGCAAAAGGCAAGCAATCGACAGAATCACGACAGGGAAAGCCTGAACCACACCACAAACCCACACTGTCGACAGGTTTCGTCCGATATATAACGAGCTGGAAAAGAAAACAGAGAAGCAGAGAGCTGTAGGCCCAGTTCCATCTCTGTCTCGTTTGTGCATTGTCTCGCAGATCAAATTCACAGACGGCTAAAGGGTCGTTCGCGCGTGGACTCACCCCCAAGTGTGTGGTCGTGGTCTTGGTTGTCGTCCTCGGCGTGTGGATCTTCCGAGTGGACCGTCATGCCAAACACGAGCTTCACGAGCTCCTTCAGATCACTCACAAACAGCAACTGCATCTCCTCCTCCTGCTTCATCTTCGTCTTGTTCTTGTCATCGGACGTGACGCGGCCCGCGCGCGCAAACTCTTTGCGCAGTTCCTCGGCTTCGTGGGCATTGCCCGTGGGGAGAATGACGCGCTTGATCCCGGCGCGCACAGCCGCGAGCACCTTTTCGCGGACGCCGCCAATGGGCAGCACGACGCCGCGCAGCGTAATCTCGCCCGTCATGGCGATATCGGCCGGCACGGGCACGCCCGAGACGACCGACAGCAGCGCACACACGATCGCACCGCCCGCCGACGGACCGTCCTTGGAGATGGCGCCCTCGGGAAAGTGCACGTGCACGTCCGAAATGCCATCCAATGTGATAAACCGCTTGGCGTGGCCCGCGGGCATTTCAATCTGCGCGATATGCGCGCGCAGCCACGAGAGCGCGAGCTGCGCCGACTCCTTCATGACGTCGCCCAGTTTGCCCGTCAAGTGGAGCCGCGGCCGCGCCGTCGCCGACGACGTCGCGTGCGCGAGCAAGTGCGCAGCACTCAGCGACGACGACGTGACGCGCGTGCACGAGGCCTCGACAAACAGGATCGAGCCGCCGACTGAACTCCACGACATGCCCGTGGCGACACCGGGCACGCTCGAGCGCAGTGCGACTTCGTTAAACACGAGCGGATGGCCCAGAATCTGTGCGAGCAGGGTCTGGTCCACGACCGTCGGTTGAAAGCTGGTCGCGGCCGTCTCAGTCTCGGGCTTAGACACGGCCATGCGGTTCACGACCGTGACGGCCACGGACCGACAGATCGCCGCGATTTGCCGCTCCAAATTGCGCACGCCGGCCTCGCGCGTATAGTTCATAATGAGCGTCCGCAAAGCGTCGTCGGGTATCTGCACGTGCTGCGGTGGCAGTCCATTCTCTTGGATCTGGCGCGGCAACAGGTACCGCGTCGCAATCTCCATCTTTTGCTCGACGCTGTACCCGGCCACGTCGATAATCTCCATGCGGTCCAGTAACGGCGTCGGGATCGTGTCGAGACTATTGGCCGTCGCAATGAACAATACATTGCTGAGATCGAATGGCACGTTCAGGTAGTGGTCCGTAAACGTATGGTTCTGGTGCGGATCCAGCACTTCGAGCAGTGCGCTCGACGGGTCGCCGCGAAAGTCCTTGCCAATCTTGTCAACCTCGTCCAGCAGCAGCACAGGGTTCTTGCTCTCGGCGTGGCGCAGTGCATTCAGGATGCAGCCGGGCATGGCACCAATGTACGTTTTGCGGTGGCCGCGAATCTCAGACTCGTCGTGGACGCCGCCCAGTGCGACGCGTTCAAACTTGCGGTTGGTCGCCAATGCGATCGACTTGCCAAGCGACGTCTTGCCAACGCCCGGTGGGCCCAGCAGACACAAAATCGGTCCCTTCATGTCCTTTTTCAACGACCGCACGGCAATGTACTCGGTGATGCGTTTCTTGACCTTTTCCAGTCCATAATGATCCGCGTCCAGTTGCGTTTGCACGTCGCGCACGACAAGCGAGTCTTGCGTGTGCGCGTCCCACGGCAGCTCCGTGAAAAACTCGAGGTAATTGTGGAGAATGCTGTACTCGGGCTGGTTCGGCGACATGTTCTTGAGCCGCCGCAGTTCGCGCAGAGCGACCTTTTCGGCCTTGGCGTCAAGCGTGAGCTTGTTAATGCGATCCTCGAGCATCTTGGCGTCATTGCCGTCGGCCGCGTCGTCGTCGCCCTCGCCCAATTCCTTCTTGATGGCTTCAAGCTGCTGTCGCAATAAGAATTCTTTGCGGGACCCTTCGAGCTTGCCTTGGACATCGCTCGCAATCTTCTTTTGGAGCGTGGCCTTTTCCGTTTCTTGTTCCAGCAGCTCCATGACCAAGTCACAACGCGTCTGCGTGTCCATGGCCTCGAGCACGCGCTGCTTGGCGGCGACACCAACGTCCACGTACGACGCTACGACGTCGGCGAGTTCACCGACCGATGACGCGCCAATGGCATTGATCACGCCCTGCGTCTTGCGCAGCACGGCCGCGCCGCTCTTGGTGAGTTCCATGTAGGTCTGTGTGAGCTCCTTGAGACGAGACGCACACGCCTCTTGCGTGGTCGCATCCAGCGGTGCCGCCAGCGGCAGCGTCTCAATGTGTGCCGCCATGTACGGTGTAGTCTTGACGACTGAACCGAGCCGCACGCGGTCGAGACCCTGCACGAGAATCGTGAGTCCGGTCGAGCCTTGGACGCGCGTGAGCTGCACAATCTTGGCGAGCGTGCCGACCTCAAAGAGCTCGTTGCGCGCGGCGCCGCTCGCGTCGCTGGCCGTGCGCGCGGGCGTCGTCTGCGGTTCGTTCTGTTTATTGGTGTCGCTCTCACCCGACGACGACGACGGACGCGTCGTAAACAGCGCGAGCGTGAGCGTTGAGGAGCGCACGCTGGAGCCACCACTGCGGCGCGCGGCCGCGCTTGTGGGCTTGACCGCGGCCTGTACGTCCCACACGAGGTCTTTGAGCAATTGGAGACCGCTGGGCGACGTGACCGTGAGCCGCAAGTACGTGCGTGGGAAAAGCACTTTGCCCGAAATGGGCAGCACGGGCACTTGCGCAGAAGCAGAGAGAGGCGTCGTCATGGCGGGCACGAGGTCCGTTGGGGAATGCTGGAGATGCAGAGAGAGAGAGAGAGAGAGAGAGGATCACGGCGGAATCCCACTTGAGAATGCTGGGTGTCTTTCTTTCCTTTCGATTCGAGAATGATGACGAAGACTTGGAAGCCCACAACAATGTAGTACACACTAAAATGTCGACTTCGTCGTATAATGTGTACCACGCTATTTTGGAAAGTAACCCAATCGAAAAAGTTTAACCAAGAGAAAAATCAGAATGGAGCTGCTCACATCAAGAAGATCAACTGATAACCCAATACGATGAGTTTTGCGCACGCGTACGGTGCGTTTCTGGGTGTGTTGTGTGCGGACGCCGCCGGCGCGACGCTCGAGTTTTCGCGCGTGGCCATGACGCCAGCGCTCGTCGCCGACGCGATGCGCATGCCCGGCGGCGGCATCTGGAGCGTCGGGAAAGGGCAGACGACCGACGACTCGGAGCTCGCGCTCTCGCTCGCGCACGCACTGGTCGCGCATTCGCCACACAAGGGACTCCCGTTGGATGCCATCGCGTCCAAGTATCACGAATGGTGGAGCTCCAAGCCGCGCGACATTGGCAACACGTGTCGCAACGCGTTTGGCATAATTGCCGACGTCGAGAGCACGGACGTGCGTCTCGGCGCGAAAATGGTGGCGCGATCCGCCGAGAAGAATGCGACCAGTGAGGCCAATGGCTCGCTCATGCGCATCATTTCGCTCGCAATCTGGGGATCCAAGCTCCCGGACGAGCAGCTCGTGAGCGCCGCGCGTGAAGAGGCGACGCTGTCGCATCCGCACCAGATCTGCCAGGACTGCAACGCCGTGTACTGTCTATTGGTGGCCCACCTCCTCAACCATCCAGGTGACCGAGACGGCGCGCTGCAAAAGGCCGAGGCATTTGTGCAGCGAGACGACATCCATCCTACTGTTCGCGAATGGTTTCTCACGGAATCGCTCGATGCGTCGGCCATGAATACGCTTAAGGCCAAGGGCCACGCGCGCTGGGCGTTTGCGCTGGCAGTCTACCACTTGCGACAGAACGCTTCCTACGAACGCGCCATCCAAGAGACGCTGCTCAAAGGTGGCGACACGGACACGAACGCCGCAATCGTCGGTGGCGTCATGGGCGCTCTCCACGGCGTCGACGCAATCCCCGAGTATATGCGATTGCCCGTACTGGCGTTTGACTGCTCGTCGCCGTGGGTGCAGGGCAACCGTCGCCCGGCAGCGTACCGCTCGTCACTCGCGGAAGAACTCACGCGCAGTCTGCTTGTTCAGGCCAACGAACAAGAAGAAGACGACGACATCCTTGCAGCCAATATCAGCGAGGCAGACGACGCTGTCCTCTCCTCGATTTTCGGCTTGCTATCACCACCTCGCGCCACCTCGCCACATTCCCCCAAGAGGGCAGCATCGACCTCGACGCCGGCAGAGAATGCCTACGGAGTATTTCTTGGCGTGCTGTGTGGAGACGCCGCGGGCGCGACGCTCGAGTTTGCGCGCGGGGCCATCACACGAAAGCACGTAATCGGTGCGATGCGCATGCCCGGCGGTGGCATCTGGCGCGTCGGCGAGGGGCAAGCCACGGACGACTCGGAGCTCGCGCTGTCGCTCGCGCGAGCGCTTGTGGACCACGCGCCGCGAGACGGACTACCGCTGGATGCGGTCGCGAACAAGTACCGCGAGTGGTTTAGTTCGCAGCCCTTTGACATTGGCAATACGTGCGGCAATGCCTTTGGTGTTGCGGATGCCGAGACGGAGACACAACCGCTCGGCGTGTCAATGGTCGCGAGATCTGCGCAGTGGAATTCCGAAAGCCAGGCCAACGGCTCACTCATGCGGATCGTACCGCTCGCAATCTGGGGATCCAAGCTTCCGGCCGAACAGCTCATTCAAGCGGCACGCCAAGAGGCGACGTTGTCGCATCCGCACCAGATCTGCCAGGACTGCAACGCCGTGTACTGTCTATTGGTGACCCGTTTGATCCTCTATCCAGGCGACCGAGACGGTGCACTCGAAAAGGCCGAGGCGTTTGTGGCCCGCGACGATGTCCACCCGACGGTGCGCGCGTGGTTTCTCACGGAATCGCGCGATGCGTCCGCGCTCGACTGCCGCAAAGACATTGGCCACGTGCGCTGGGCGTTTACGCTGGCGGTCTACCACTTGCGACACGACTCTTCCTACGAACGCGCGATAGAGGAGACGCTGCTCAAGGGCGGCGACACGGATACAAACGCAGCGATCGTCGGTGGCTTGATGGGCGCTCTCCATGGCGTGGAGGGGATCCCCGAGTTTATGCGGACGCCCGTGCTGGCGTTTGACTGCACCATGCCCGATCGAGGTCGGAAGCGACCGGCCGTGTACCGCTCGAGCCAGGTCGAAGCACTCACGTGCTCGCTGCTCCAGCGAGCCAACGAGGCCGCAGTCCAAGCTGAAAGCCTGAACTGATGGCCGCGAGCTGGTCCGATCTCGGCTGAAGCTCCGGAACGCAGGTGGTGGATCCGTTTTCTGTGGTTGTTCCATTTCTTCTAGTATCGGGCCACTCGTCACTCTTGTAATACATACGCGGTGTGCAACTTTCTTGACTCCAATATGAAGCTGACTGGCATGGCTGGCCTCTACGTCACGTTGGCGCAGATGGCTCGTTGTCGTTCGCTCAAGAGCCACATGAACCCACAGAGAAACACGTTCTGGACGACCATCGTGATAAATAAGCACTGCGACCGGCTCTGGACGTCCAATCTGGAGACTGGAAGACTCTGCACGGCTCGAGTCTGGTCAGAGGGATCCAGTCTGGATCGGATCATCCAGAGGATAAGTAGTGTATCCTGATACCGAACGGGAGAACCGAATGTGCGTGTTGGTCACGAGCAGCTCGACGATCATACAGCTTCGATCCCTCGCTCTTAGGGCAGCAAGAGTCTGACAGAGTCTGTCAGACCAGTCCGATCGCCGAGTGGCCAATCGGTTCAGTCCAAATGGACTGGGCAATGTAGTTTCGTAACTGCACTATGGAATACCGTAATGGATACTGGGACGGCCACTGCATGCAAGGTGCAGTAGAATACTGCATGTTATCCGAATTAGGAGCCAAGCGATGAAGCTGAACAAATCTACTGTGCATCTAGCCTAATTCACATTTTAGAAGCCAAAGTAGATCCCACGATCTCCTAATTCGACGTTGGGCTGTGGGGGCACAAGACTTCAACGTCAATGATGGACCTTCAAGTATTTTTTTCGTACTCTCAGAGCCTCTGAGTCAGAGGTGAACCGACGGAATCTGGATCAAAAATAATGTTCCGACTCTCTGGAACAAAAAATACGCCCGTCGCCGCGACCGACGATCGTTTTTCTTTCCGACGCCATGTTTTGTCTCCTTTACGCTTAGGATCATCCAGCACCCACAAGCAGCGACTCCGACTCGATCCAGATGGTCGACCACGAAAAGACACAGTGACACGATTTTGTGTGTTTTCGCGTAAAATTGGGACGATCCCGAAACACATTTTGTGTTTTAGTACCTCCCTCTCGACACATAAAGTCACTAACGCGCGGGACTGTGCCGTCCATTGTAGGGGCGAGGGTATCTGAAACATCCACCAGGCGCCTTTTGCTACCGTCGCTTGTGGCGCGCTGTGCGCACTGTACGTGCCCCATAGAGCAAGCTGTGGACGGTCGATCCACCCGTCCGCACCGAATATGATGATGGGGTTGTCCATGCGAGCGACCGCTGCACCTGGATGAACAGGCGCTCCCGTAAGGTGGCCGCCCTCTACTGTACCCGGGTGTGCGGCGTCGCGCAAAACCAAGGGCCACCCAACAGCTCATTCCCAAATCTACTCGGCTCAGCACAGCAGCACATCTTCCCATTCTTGCACATTGCAGCTCTGCTCTTCTTGCCCACACCCATCCAGCAATCATGAAGCTCATCCGCATCATCGCCCATCTCGCGGTGGTCGCCGTCGCGCTCGAGACGACCTCAGCCACGGGCTTTGGCTACGGCGGCGGTGGCGGTGGCTACGGCGGCCAAGGCAAGGTCAACGCCGCCACGCCGTGCCCGCCCAAGGGTGGCAACGGTGGTTACGGTGGTCAGCCCAAGCCGCCGAGCGGTGGTAACGGTGGTTACGGTGGTCAGCCCAAGCCGCCGAGCGGAGGTAACGGTGGTTACGGCGGTCAGCCCAAGCCGCCTGCTCCTCCTGGCGGTGGCTGGGTTGCTCCGACGCCGTGCCCGCCCAAGGGCGGCAACAACCCGCCGGGTGGTGGTTTCCAGCCACCCAAGCAGCCTCCGTCGCCGCCCAGTGGCAACTTCCAGCCGCCCAAGCCTCCTTCGCCGCCGCAGCAGCCTCAGCAGACGCCTCCGCAGCCGAAGCCGACCCCTCCACAGCCGACTACACCCAAGCCGACGACACCCATGCCGACGGTGCCGCAGCCCATGCCGACGCCGCCGAAGCCGAGCAAGCCTCAGCCAACGCCGCCGCAGCCAACGCCGCCTCAGCCGACCCCGGTGGTGCCTTCCATAGGAACGGTTCCACCGGCGCCAGTTACGACGCCTGCCCCGACGACTCTGCCACCCGTCACAGTGCCGCCACCGGCACCTGTGCCGTCGGTGACCCCTGGTAAGCCGACTCCACCCCCTCCGGCGGCTACCCCGGCTCCTACCCCGACGCCTGCTTCTACTCCGGCTCCCACGCCCAGCGTGCCAGCGCCAGTGCCTGTGCCTTCTGTTACGCCTAGCAAGCCGACTGCTGGTAAGCCTGACCCGACTACACCTGCTCCTACCCCGGCGCCGACGCCTGCACCGACGCCTGCACCTACTCCGGCTCCTACGCCTGCGCCGACCCCGGCTCCTACCCAGGCGCCCACTCCGGCGCCGACGCCTGTGCCTTCGGTCACCCCGAGCAACCCGACTGCTGGTAAGCCCGACCCGACCACGCCTGCGCCGACCTCGGCCCCGACTCCGGCTCCTACGCCTGCGTCGACCCCGGTGCCTACTCCGGCTCCGACCCCGGCGCCTACGCCGGCTCCGACCCCGGCTCCGACCCCGGCTCCGACCCTGGCTCCGACCCCGGCGCCTACCCCGGCTCCTACGCCGGTGCCTACGGTGACCCCGGTCGTGACGCCATCGCCCAACAGTCCGATCCAGAACAGCGGTGGCAACCCGCCGCCTGCCGTGCCGGCCGTGACCCCGGTCGCACCTGTGGCTGGCATGCCGTCTCCGCCGTCTCCGGCGGTCCCGGACAAGTCCAACTCGCCGATCCAGCAGTAAAAAGCTCTTGGGATCTTTCTCTCTCAAGAACCGTGACGAGTGCGCCACCACCAGTACCCCACTCAGCCACACGCCTACGCTTTGACGCGTCCGTCTTGTTGTCCGTTTTCGCTGTGCTAGTACGAGTCCGTGGCTTTTCATGTGCTATTCAACCCAAATAGATGTTCATGTTTTACAATTCGCTTTTTCTTCTTCTCGTTGTCTCACTCCCGTGTTACAATTCTCTTTTTTTCTTCTTCTCGTTGACTCACTCCCAGGCCAATCAATCTCTCACACCGAGTAAATTGAAATGTGAGTGCTTCCGTCGGTAGTGTTGGGCAAGCACGGAATTGGCGACCATAGGCAACTAAATACGACTAATACTAATACGTAGTAGTATAATAGTATCACTATAGTTCACTCCGAGACGTTTTCCCCAAGAATCCCATAAAGTTTCGACGTATCCTCTGCCGCCCAAGTCTGCACCTGCTCAGGTGCCCGACCCCAGGCCCAATGCCTCCCCCGACAATGTCGTCCAAGCCGACACCAGCTCCCGTTCCGACGCCACCGCCAAAGGTGTCGCAGCCCATTCCCACGCCAGCCGCTCCGTCGAAGCCCATGCCTGCCTGTTGGTGCCGGTGGCGACTGTCAGCGCCGCAACCCCTCCACAACCAATGCTGGCACCAACTCTGGCTCCCTGTCCAATGCCCGCCAGAACGCTCGCTCCAACGCCCGCACCGACGCCAGCAGCAACCACGATGGCGGATAGATCCACGCAAAAGGGTGGTCGCCGAGAGACCTGCTCAGAAGGCGTCACTCAAGCTCGCGGCCCAGCTCACGTATCTCCAGTGGAGTTTTCTCTCTTTCATTCGCATTTGTTCTCCTTCGCGACAGTTGTTTTATTCTTCTTGCGAGAATCGAAGAACAAAAACAACGAACCAAAAAAAACACACAAAAACTCTGAGAACCGAAACTGTGGAACAAAAACACACTGAGCAAACGACGAGAAATGTTCGTTTTAAAAATTGTGCTACAGCCACGCAAAATGGGGCACCAGTGTCTTCTTCATTCAAAGACAAATTAAAATCCACTGCTACGTCCCGGGGGCGAAAATACGTAAAACATACACTGTCAAAATCAGCCTCTGATCGGCTTAGTTGCCGCCAATGCGGACCGCACCCGGCAGTGGCTGCTGCTGCTGCTGGGCCGGGTTCTCGGGCTTCTTGGTCGTCGGCGGGGGGGCCGGCGTGACCGTCGGCTGGGCGGTCGTCGGAGCCGGCGTCACCACTGGCTTGGTCGTAGTCGGCGCTGGGGTCGCCTGGGTGGGTGGGGCAGGCGTCTGCTTGGGCGTAGGAGCAGGCGTCTTAGGAGGAGCAGTGGTTTGCTTCGGGGTAGGAGCAGGCGTCTTAG
>JAADVC010000925.1:0-14114 GCA_023334575.1 Pythium volutum | reverse complement strand
TGGTTTAATCCGTTTTTCACTGGTAGGTGCGGTGATTAAACAGTCCGTAAGTGCGACGTCTTACATACTGAACATATTTCGCGCGTACTGATTTAATCCAGGTACATCAGGATAGGTACGGTTGAAAACGTCTAAGTGCGTTATGAGTCTCGGACACATTTCGGACACGCAGGTAGTCTTGAACTAACATATTTTGTTCTGAATAAGCCGAACGAATTTGAAAGGTGGATCTTTTATGGAGGTTTTCCAATCAATAACACCTCCATTGCATGTACTCAGAGGCAATCACCTGATTCCTCAAATAGAGTTTGGCTCTGATCAGAAAAAAAAATCTGAACTTCGGACATATCGGACACTCTCGAGATCGCGAAATTATCACGGTACTACCTTAAGAAAATAAACTTTCGGCGCTTTATTGTGTATAACGATTTTATATCATACAAACTGAATCTAAAAACCTGAGTGGTAACGAATTCCAGAAGAAAGGCACATGAATACATAGAGGTTTTTGGCAAGCACTTGTGCTACCGTAAGCTATGTACCCGTGCGATAAGCTCCACAAAAACGTCATTCTCGAGAACGTGACGATGCGGGCGTCGACGCCGCTGCGCACGCGCAATCAGTTTGCTGTGAAAGCCCATAGTACCGAGCGTACGCACGTCATTCCGCTCTACGTCCACGTGCGTGAATGTGATCTCGCGTACTTCCACGCGCAGCAGCGCAGTGGCGCCGACTATGTCCAGGTGGGTACACTTTTTGGAGGAGATCATTTCCCTTCGTGGAGCTTCTCACCCATTGGGTTATGTAGCTCCTGCTGACGCTGCTGGATGGAGACGCAGCGTTCCAGGCGTTCGTGCATGAGCTGGACAATGTGCGCGCGATTGACGAGCTCATCAAGACCAAGTCCAGTATGCTTTTCCACATTACGGCACTCGCCGACATGGTACAAGTGCAGTGGCAACTGCAGGACCACGCGCATAGTCTCGTCAACATTCTGCAGCACTCGCAGCGCCGTCGAGAGGAGAACTTTGTGAGAAAGGCAACCGCCAAGGACGCGGCCGAGGCAACGGAAGAATACGTCGGTGGCATGCTGCGGCCGCTGCCGGTCCGCAAGGCCGCAGTCGCCGTGTGGATCTATCCGCCGCATGTCGTGATCCCACCCACGGGCGATCGCGTGCCCGAGAACCCATCGTGCGTGACCGACTTTTTCCATGCGGACAGCGCCGCTGAATAATGGCCGTCGATGGGTAAATATAGGAAGAATGTATTCTTGAGATGGCTAACGGACGGTTCGTGGGTGGTGGACGTCTCTCATTTCAAGCAGCACGACAGCTAACGCTCGTGAGCCTGAGGCTGCACCCAACCGTGCTCATCTTGTGTGTGTATCTGCGGTAGCCTTGCCGTTTGTCGCCACCACGTCGTCTTCTTCATCAGCAGGCCCCATCGCCTGCCGATGCGGCCAGTCGTGGTCGGACCCTTCAGTGAAGCATCTCTGCCAGCTCATTGAGTCGGACCTCACTCTCATCCCGTCTTCCAAGCCGCTCGCGACTCGAGCACCTCCAATCACAAGACTCGTTCCATCTGCTGTCCCTGCTGCCAGTACACCGTCGCCGTCGATCGTATTAAGACGCGTTGAACAATCCACCATGGCCTCGCCCGTCACGTCGTCCACCGCGAGTGCGTCAGGCTCAGCTGCCTCAGCGATGCCTCGCCGTGGCAGCGCCGTGTCTGAAAACATCCAAGTCTTTATCCGCATTCGTCCGCTCATCGACCGAGAGGCGGCCTCGCACCAGAAGCCACAGGCAACGACGTCAAGCCACTCGATCCGTACGCTGGACGATCGCACGATCGAAGTCCGCGCGATCGACGCGACGATCCAGTGCCGCTACGACGCCGTCTTTGATCCGTCGTTTTCACAAGATCAAGTGTACGAGCGCGTGCGCGAGTGTACGCAGTCGTTTCTCAGCGGATTCAACTCGACGCTGTTTGCGTACGGCCAAACGGGCAGCGGCAAGTCGTTCACGATGTTTGGCAGTGAGGCCGACATTTCGCGGTTCAAACCGGGCCACTACAAGAGCCAGGCCGGTATTATTCCACGAGCGATCAAGGAGATTTTCGAGGGCATCGTGCAGCGCGGTGGTGAAAACCAGGGTGTCGTGCTGTACTGCTCGTTTGTGCAAATCTACAATGAGCAAATCTTTGATTTACTGAGGGATGGCGCGATGGCGAGTCCGCTCGAGATTCGCGAGGACCGCAAGAATGGCATTTACGTCGATGGGCTCTCCGAGTATGCAGTCCGCAGTGTGAACGACTGCCTGGCGCTGCTGCAGTGTGGCGAGCAGCACCGCGCCGTACGGTCTACACACATGAACCACGTGAGTTCACGGAGCCACTCGGTATTTCAGCTGCTGCTCGAGCAGCACCGACCGGACGGGACGCTGGTCAAGTCGAAATTCAATATGGTGGATTTAGCGGGCTCCGAGAAATGGAATTTTGGCTCGGACATGCAGCAGTTCCACATCTCGGAGATGACCAATATCAACCTGAGTCTCCACACACTGGGACGATGCATCGCGTCGCTGTCCGCCAGTAGTAGTGGCTCGTCTCCCCATCAGCAGCAGCAGCAGCATGTGCCGTACCGAGACTCCAAGCTCACGCGGCTACTGCAAGACTCGCTCGGCGGCAATACAAAAACCAAGATTATCGCGACACTGTCGCCGTCCATGGACTGCATCGACGAGTCAATCTCAACCCTCAAGTTTGCCGACCGAGCCAAGCAAGTCATGGTGACCGTGAGAATAAACGAACAGCGTGAGATTGATCCAGCGTACGTCGAGAAGCTCGAGGACGAGATCCAGCGACTCAAAGAAATTGTGAAGCTGCTGCAGGCTGGAGGCAGTGGGCAGTCCACAGTGAATCCGGAAGAGATGGACGAGAATGACGAGCGAGACGAGCCCAGTACTGGCAAGCTACGGAATGCACTCGCAAGAGTAATGGAGGAGAACATGGAGATGAAGGACAAGCAGGAGCGACAGCACAAAGAGATTGAGCAGCTTCGCCAGCGGCTCATGGGCGGTGGCGCGTCTGCGGCTGGAGCGGTGAGTGGAGGGGTAGGCGCGGGCTTTGTGTCGACCTCTGAGAGCAGTTTACTCCAAGCCAAACAGGTACAGTGCGCTCTCTCTAGACGGCCAGTGTCTTACAATTGAAGATTCTGATGATTGACTTGTTGTGGACAGCAAATTGAGACGACGCTGCGGCATTTGAAAGTCGCGTCCGACAAATTCTTCAAGTTTGAGATCGAGGAAGACGAGCTGAAATCCATCCACGAGCGCGCGTTCAAAGGCGTCGGAGCCAGTGCCGCTGCGTTGGGATTAGCGACCAGCATTTCCAAGCCACGACCACGTACGAATTGATCTTCTATACTGTAGGTGTTCTCTATCCACTCTCTCACATCTCTTTCTCTCTGTGTATCAGCAAGCTTCATCAAGCCGTCGGGATCTTTACTGACCTCGCCCAGTGGGTCCTCTCCAAAGCCCCCACTCGCCGTGGACATTCAGTACCGTGTGCGAGGCCGGTCCTCTTCCCAATCAGCACGAGGCACGTCCAGCACCACCACCACCAACAACAACGCCAATGAACTACGCACGGACTCGGCATTGGCCACGAAGCCACCACTCGATCCGGAAAAGGAACTCGAGCTGTCCCGCAAGGCCATTGAAAAGCAGCAAAAATTACAGAATTGGCTAGTGGAAAAAGAGCGACGTGAGCTGCTCAGGCTGCAGCACGACCATGACCATGTCGACGAGCAGCGGCGCGCGATCGCCGAGCGCGACGCCAAGTTCTTCAAGCACGCGCAGGCCGCCAAGAAGAAATTACTAGCGGCCAAGAGCAGCGAACCCGAGGTTTAAGATATAAAAAACAGATCTATTCACAAAAGTCGTAGCTATCTACATGGTGCCGACCTTGATGCCCTTGAACTTTTTGCCCTTGCTCGTCGTGATGGCCACGAGCTTTTGCGGCCGCCCGATCGCATCGAGTGGTTCAGGCTTGCCGACCATGGCGTCAAACGCGAGCGCCGCGTGGAGCGGCGTCGTAAACGTCGCATGCGACGCGCCGTGCTTTTGCGTCGGGGTTTTCCAGAGCGGCGTCTCGACGGCCGCCGGCACGATTTTGGCACTGTCGACAAAAAACGTTTCAATGTCGGACGCCGTGACGCCGCGAGGGATGTGGTGGATCCGCAATTGGCAGGACCGCGCCTCGAGCACTTGGGGCGGCGGCGGACGGTTCATTGGAACGCGCGTCGTCTCTCCTACTGGCCCTTCGACTGGATTCTCCTGGGTCGTCTCGGTTACGCCCCTGAGGTTGTTGAGCTGGAAACCCGAGGCCACAATCTTGGGCGGGCCGTCGTACTGTGCGAGCGTGCCGCGCTTCGTGTCGGCGCGCGGGCCGTGCAGTTCGAGCATGGACGGAATGATGGCACCACAGGCGTTCCGCACAGCGTGCTTGGCCGCGAGCATGGACGCCTGTGCGTCGATCGTACTGTCGTGGCCGTCGGGCATTTCAAAACCCAGTAAAAACTTGGTCAAACACTTGAGTCCGGGCGTCGCACGCGCCGTGTCGCCGCCCTTGCGCTGGAAAATCTTGGCCGTGTCGATCACACGCG
Organism: Pythium volutum; assembly: GCA_023334575.1. Lineage (NCBI taxonomy): Eukaryota > Oomycota > Peronosporomycetes > Pythiales > Pythiaceae > Pythium > Pythium volutum. Next base: position 9,451 of record JAADVC010000925.1, on the reverse strand, counting down.
TGTGGTTGATGCGCAGGCTCGCCAAGTCGCCCTGGAGCGAGTGGCCCACGAGGATTGTATCGGCGTTAATGTACTTTAATAAGTGCTTTTGCGCCTTTTCGACCGAGATTTTGGACTGGTCAATCATGGCCATGGTGATACCGTGGATATCGGTCTTGGCGTCGACCATGCGGTACCCGGGCTCGGGCTGGTGCACAATGAGATCCGCCACAAGCCCGCGAATCAGATCTTCTCCGTTCACGGCCGAGACGCGACACAGCGCGTTGGATTTGCGGTCAATCGCATTGTCGCGCGGCGCCGTCACGCACATTTCACAGTCGAGCGCGACGATGCGAAGATGGGTCGCCTTGATTTTTTTCTTGGGCGTGACCCAGCCCGGCTCGCTCGCCGCCGCCGGAAACGTATAGTGCTTCGCAAAGCTCGGGTGCTGCTGCGTGAGCGTGACGAGCCGTTCCCATTCGTCGGCGTGGACGTCGTAGCTCAACTCGCCCTGCAAGAGCGCGAGCATGACGTCCTTGGCGATAGCCGAGACTTGTTCGAGCTTTTGTTTCTTGGCCGATACGTGGATTTGCGAGACGTCTGGCATCGCGGTGGACTCAGTGGGAGCTGGGCCATAACGAGAGCGTTTCTTCACGGCCGGTGCTGCCGTGGTTGCCGCGCTAGACGCCGCAGAAGCTCGCGACGGCGCTGTCTTCATGGCCATTTCCTTGTTGCCTTTCGAGGTGAGGTGAGGAAGATCGATGGTGGTGTTCGCCATTCATCATTCCAACTCATGATTGGTTAAAACTATTGTTTGGTGTGTATTGATTGGCTGAAACGATATACAATAATTGCAATTTATTGTGAGTGGCAATAGAAACGCGACAGGGGGAAAGAAGATCGCATGGCCGACGGAGGAGACAGTATGCGTGGGATGCTGCGGCCGCGCGTGCTCGAGGTCGCGCAGTGCGCCGCGCAGAGTGGCGCCCTAAAGCGTATTGTCGCCGGCCACCAGCTGCTGCCGGCCAACTCGCTCGCGCTGCGGTTCCTGTTGTTTTCAGCGCCGGAGCCGTTCCGCAAGCCCGGCGGATATGCGATCCCCAAGCCGCAGATTGTCGGCACGGAGCCGCGCGCCGCCGACTTCTTTGATCCGTTCGCCAAGGGAAATGTCGAGCACGAGCTGTTTATTGCCAAGGTCTATGACGACCACTTTCTTGTGCTCAACAAGTTTGCGGTCGTCGAAGAACACGTACGTTTTTGAATGGGACGAGCAACGAGATGGAAACCTTAAGGTCTGGTCATGGATCCCTATTAGCTCGTGCTCGCGACTGTGGAATTTGAAGAGCAGGAGACGCCGCTGAACATAAAGGATTTGCGTGCCGTGTGGAAGTCGATGGCAGACTTGGACGCGTTCGCGTTCTTCAACTGCGGCTACGAGAGCGGCGCGAGGTGCGTGTTCTCTTCACTGTCGTTGAGATACTTGCTAGCTTCTCACATTACGATTTCTATTATGAACAGCCAACCCCACAAGCACATGCAGCTCATTTCATATCCGTCCATGGGAACGTATTGTGGACTGCCCATGGTATGTATGTATGCTAGTGTCCATCTACCTGTCCTCGTACTGGTCCGCATGGAAGAAGAATTGGCGCCAACTGACTATATTATTTTCTTCTCATCTGGGTTCTCTTACTACTGTACTCAAGCCTCCTCTGCTCCACTTCATCCATGAGCATCTGATGAACCAGCCCCTGGACCGCCTGGTCTCCCTACGTCAACTCCCCTTTGCGCACTACCTCTATCGACTCGCCGTCAACGAAGACGCTTCAGACGAGGAGGCCGCTGGTGCGTTTGACGCTCTTGACTGGACATGCGCATTGCGGACACACTCGTGAACTGACTAGTGGACGTGACCGCCGTAGCACGCGTGCATGACGCCTACACGGCTATTCTCACGGCCATGGGAAACGCGCCCCACAAGTCGCGCGCCTACAACTTGGTGCTCACGCGCGCGTTCCTGTTGGTCGTGCCGCGCCGCACACCTGCCCACGAGGGCATTGAGGTCAATTCCATTGGCTTTATCGGTTCGTTCTTTGAGCGGAACGACGAGCAATTGGCCTTCTTCCAACACCATGGCGCGATGGAGCTGCTCGCAAAAGTCGGGTTCCCACCCATGAAGTAAAAAAAAAAAAATGGTCTTGCAGGAGAAAACACTTTTTTCCATTGATAATAAATATGGGTTGGGGGGCGGCTAACTAACTATGGGGGAGAGGTTGGTACACGACAGAGACGGCGAACGACTAGACTATCCCTCGGTCATCGAGGACGCGAACGAGGAGGAGAGGAGAGCGGAGAGGCACTAGCACTGCTTGGTGCGGATGCCCGTGCCAAAGCTCTCCTGGGTGAAGGCCTTCCAGCCGCCGAGCGAGAGTTGGCGGCGCTTGACCTTGAGGTACTCTTCGACCTGCTCGAAAAAGGCCTGCTCGACGTCGAGGAACGTGAGAATGTCTTGGAGAAAAAGGCAGTTTGACTGCCACGCGCTCGGGTGCATCTTGTGGACAATGTTGAAAATGAACCGCAAAAAGTTGTTCATCTCCAACTGGCGGTTCGCCACGTCGTCCTCCGAGACGCTCAGCCCGAAAAACGGCATGCGCGTGAACCGCATGCGCTCAATAAACGTGCGCGTGACGTCAAACGCGCACCCCTTGTCGCCCTGGCACGTACACCGTGCAGTCGCGTGGGCCGAGCTACGAAAGACGCTGCTGGGCGTGTACTGCGGCGCCGCGTCGACGCGCAGCAGCAGCGACTTGCGAAAGCGGCGAAACTCTTCAAACGACCGCGCGACAAACTGGCTCGAGTCGCGGTCCTTGGCGTACCGGTTCGCGCCGAGCGCCTCGACCGAGATCACGAACGAGAGGTTCTTGCGTGGCCCGTGAAAGTGCGTGACCTGCGCCGAGAGCTTCTTCAGGATGGCCGGGTCCACGTTCGAGTTGTCAAAATGCTCCATGGTGCTGTTGTTGGTTGTTGATCGTACAGTTGGTCTGAATCGAGCAAAAGTTGGAATGTTTGGACTGTTGGAAATCGGACGGGGGGGCGTTGGCGGTGGTGGGCGGCGGCCGTCGACTCGCTTCTGCAATTTCCGATTTTCTCTCTCTTTTCTTTGGAGCAGAGAGGGCGGATGAAGGAGAGAGGGGAGAGGGAGTGTGGAGGTGCTGCCCTGAAGAGGAGAGGGGAGGCGGGAGAGCGCTGGACTGTCTGGAAAAGTGGGCGTCCTTTCTGCCGCGTTTCTTGGCGCTGGCTTCTAAGACCGCGTTTTGCGTTTGTTTTTTTCTGTCTGAGTGTTCCTGTCGACTTCTTTCTCACCCAGTTCTGGATACCAAGCAGTGAGGGTGAGGGCCGTTGGTTGACTGCGTTTGACTATGGAGAGCAAGTTTCGCAATGGGACGCTCCGGTCTGCCTCGAAAATCCCTCAAGAACAAAATCTTGGCAACAAAAAACGACACATTTATCGCTCATTTTAGAGGACCCTGGACGGAGCTCTCGGGGCGTCTGTCTGCCGCCCGACAGCCACCCAAGTGAAAACCCGAGCATATGGCGTGGGGGACCAAACTCCTCCTTGAACATGGGGATTGTTTCTGTCCCCGTCCATCTCCTGTTGGCGGGGGCCACGCGCGGATTTCAAGACCATCTTGTGTGTAGCGCCCACCATTTAGGGCTTCTTCGCGAACTTCGCGACCGATCAGAACCAGCGACGATCTTTGGCTCTTCGCCCACAGCTCGGCTCACTGTTTTGTTGGCAGTTGGTGTGTGAGTGCTCATGTTGGGTACATACTGTACGTACAGTAATGTTCCTTCATTGTAGCTGGTCAGAACGTGTCTCCATTGAGCCGCCCAGTTCCTCATCCCTTAAATTTTGAGAATACCCGTACCTTATTACTGTACATTACCGTTTCGAGCTATGCCCAATCGTCAATCCGCAGGCATTGATACCGGTACGGAACGGGTACCGTATGTGGTTTCCATGTGACGTCGGGTGGAAATGTGTGTTCACGTTTCTGCTGCGTTTCTATAATTATAGTCGCAACAGCACCGTATACCGGTGGATTCTCCTTGGGCGCATTGCCAAGTCAAGCGAGCCCTTGGGATTTTCGACACAGATGAGACTTGGGAAGCAGCACACCAGGTTTTGCTCCCAAACCAAGCCAAACTGATGAGTGCGCTGTCCACGTGTTTCCCACCAGCTGCAGGGTCGATGGACATAGACCAAGTGTCTCAAACTGTGATTTTGATCCGAAATCCTCCTTTTTGCGACGTGAAGTCCATTTTCTCTGTTTCTGTGTGCTGTGTTCTTCACTTCTCACGATGAAAAATGTCCACTGCAAGAGTTCCGAAGTATCTCAAAAACCTTTTTTTCTGGCAAAATTTGGACGTACAGTACAGTACTAGTTCGAAGCAGTTCTCCGGATGTCACAGGCAAGCAGCCATTCTGTCTACGGTGGTGCCGCACCGAGCGCCAATGAATCTACACACTATTAATACTGTACTGTGGCGCTTAGGTTATCACTGAGGATTCCAACATGATATCTATGAGTGCTGTATTTGATTCACACAATCATGAAGTGTGGTATTTTCGCAGTGAAGTCCCACAGTTTATGCATTAGCTACAGTTACGGTCCTGTCTGGGAAAGATGTGGGTTATCGTCCTCCGAACATGTGCTCCTGCATCGAGGAGGAAGAAGGGGCATTTGTAGTGTGTATTATCGCTCGACTCGTGATCTTCTTGTTGCTGCGCCGCGCAGCATCTGCTCAGTTGGATGGCAATGTTTCATGTATCCTGAGTTGCTGACAGTGTTTTAGCAAGTCGTCAACAGTCAACAGTTTGGCGATTCATCTAAAGTTTATTATACGAAGGGCGGATACCGGTATTTGTTTTCGGGATGCTCCTCTCCCCGAGTTTTCAATAAGATTTCATTTTTACAGGTAAATGTGGACTGCGTGTACTGTACACGAAGTGTGACTTGAGAGCCAGGACCCACTTCGCAACTGCGGGATTCAGCTGGGAAGAAAGTTCGTCGAAGCAGAAGTGCCACGCGAAATGGGTAGTTTGTATCTGCTATCAATCCACGCTATCGTTACGAACTTTGAGTTTCCAACAGTAGCGTCAGCGCAAGTTGAAGTTGAGTTCGACATGCTTCCACGATGGATTCCACGATGGAACCTTCGCCCTCCATCCTGCGCGTACACTACGGTATGATGGCTGAACTTCAGCCTGATGAGAGCGGAACTCGACCATGTGCTGCTGAAAACCGGAGAACGGTGCTTCCGATCCCCACATTTTGCATCAAAGAATCATCGGACCGTTCTCAACACGACGACAAAAAAGAACAACGCAGTGGCTCCATTCCATGAAGGCATGGTTTTGATTTACTGGGAAACCCCCAACTTCAACTGGCGCATTCCGTTCTGCTTCAACATGTCAACTTGAACTGAACCCCGCCTTGCTAGAGTGAGATAAGTTCGGTGTCGCAAACAGTGTTACTTTACTCAAAGTACGCACGCCAAAGCTGAAGTTCAAGCCGGTGCTGAAGCGAAAGATCGCTTTGTGACGGACAGGAATACTGTATGGAATCACAGAAACAGACTTTCTCCAGTGTCTATGATGACAGCTCTGTCGTCATTTGACGGTCTTGCATCCATGGATATGCCTCCACGGAACTCTTGCCATGGAGGGTGTGGTCTATATATCCATGGACAATGGATCCTTGCGCCGACAGTGCTGAACAGTTCGTGATTTAGATCACACCACGACTCTTCTGGTTGGCGGCTGTTGGAGGATCCGCCGTGGATACCGGTACGTACGCCGTCCCCTCCTCTCCCCTCCGCTGAGCAGCGTCCGCTCCGCTCTTTCCCTTCTTTTCTGGTCGCCACTTGCGACATGATCAAAATCAGGTTGTGTCTGGAACCTGAGCCGTTCAGCAGATGGATACACACTATCCATGGTAAAAATGGTGTTAGATCCAGATGCAATAAATTGCGACCTTTCGGGACAATAAATTGCGTGGGTGCTGTCTGGGATCCTATGGTATATACTCATGCACCGTGCGCTAGAGGAGCCGTCCACTGCCACGGCGCCACAGTCATGGCCGCAGCGGTACGCGCAATTGCTCGCGGCCCACACGCGGCTCCAGCAGACGCTCGCGGCGCAGGCCACGGCCCACCGCCGAAAGCTCACGGTCATCAAGTACGAGCCGTCGCTGCCCAACAATGACGTCTTCACCAAGGAGCTGCTCGCGCAGAACCGAGAGCTACAGCGGCACTGCCGCAAGCTCAAGCTGCGGCTCGCCAAGGTGAGATATGCTCCACTCAGTCGAGCAGAAGGCTTTTCTCATGGAGTCTGGTATTATAATAGTTGGACACAGGAAGCGTATCTTTGCCAATTTCGCCACGGCGGTCAATGGATCGCAGTGGTCGCAAGGCGGTCGTTGGTGGCGTCGCCCGCGTAGTAGTACCACGTCCAAGCGTGAAACACGCGGAGGTCCAGACGCAACCGGAGGATAATAACAGTGAGGAACGTGCCCATTGCGAGAATGGTCAGGCAAAGCAGACGGCTACTGTCAACGTGCCCGAAGACGTCCAGACGCTCGTTGATTTACTCAAGCAGCGGCTCACAGAACTGGACTTAGATTTGACTCGGCTTCAGCAAGAGAACGAACTGCTGCGGGCCGAACTTGGCAAGCCGACATCGACAAAAGGTGAATATGGAGACACAGTGGAACTGCGCACGCGCGAGCAGCAGCAAGAGCTCGAGCATTTGCTTGGTGATCGCATGCGGCAGATGAAGATCCTGGAGAAACAGTTTACGCATCTCCAATCCAAGGTCAAGACCAAAACGCTACTGTACAGCGAGAATCTCAGCAAGATCGAGCAGCTCACGAGCGAACTGTTTGACGCCAAGCAGACGCTGCTGCAGCAGGCCGAGAGGCTCCACGCACAAGAAGATACCAATACACAGAAGCGGCTTCTAGAAAAGGAAGTGCACGTGCTGCGCAAAGAGAATGCGGCGCTGAATGAGACGGTCGGTGTGCTGTCAGCGCGGCCGCTGGATGCGCTGAATATGCAGCTCGAGAAGAAGGCGTTGCAGCTCTCGCTGTTAGACGAGAAGAACGCCACGCTGGAAAGCGAGCTGAAAAGGGCCAGTCAAGACCATCGCGTGGTCATGCAAACCAACGACAAGCTGCGTTTCCGTGTAGAGACGCTGACACAGCAGCTCGAGATTCCGCTTAAAGAGATCCAGACGCTGAAAGCCGAGCGAGAGCAGCTTATTGGTGCACGCGAGATTGCCGAGATGCAGCTGCAGTTTTACTTGAGTGGCGAGTCGATCGAACGCAAGGAACTCATGGACGCGGTCGGGCGACCCCTTAAGCAAATGCGGACGGCGAAAGAAGGTCCTCTAGACGAAAGGCATCGTATCCAGCAACCAAAAGAGAAACAGGAGACCGAGGTCGGCCATACTACGTTGCAGAGCGAACGCGCAGAAAAAATGGCGCACGTGACCAAGCTCATTCAGGAAGAGACCCGTGCTCAGCTGCAAGAGCAGAAAGTCGCCCACCACGCGGAAATGCGTGCTCTCCAACTCCAGTGCGCACGCTGGCAGCAGCGCGCGAACGAGTACTTGCGTGAAAACAAGCGTCTGCGAAATGACGGCCACGTTCTATCGTCTCCTACTACTATTCAGCAATATCCCACGTCCAAGAAAGCCCCTGTCCACAGCAGTGCCGTTTTAAAGTCGCACATGGAAGAAACCCTTTTGGAAGTGAGACTCTACGACCTGCGCTACACGGGCGGCGCTCGTGTACAAGACCCGTCGAGCCTCGTCTTGTTTTGCGACTACTTTGATTTTGAGACGCAGCACTCGCCCGTCTTCACACTGGACCCAGACTCTCCCAGTCGCGTTGCCCCCCTGGAGATAGAGATCAGTTTCAAGCTGCTCGTGGACCACGCGTTCTGTCGGTCGCCTGTCGCCCAGTCGTTTACAGTGGAGCTCCACCACCTGCAAGTGGCCTCGGCCAGTGTCGTAGGCGTCGCGGACGTGGCGCTGCAGTCACTGTTTCTATCGGAGCAAGGCTACGTGACCATGTCGGCCAAGCTGCTCGACCCAATGACCCATGCAGCCGTTGGGACAGTACGGGTCGCGCTGAGCCTCTCGCGACCTATCGCCCAGTTCTTCCGAGATTGGTGTCAAGGAGATCTCGCGCGTATTCGACCTATGCCTCGATTCTATCACAGTAGTTCCGACACAGCCGCTAAACCAGCCAATCTTCAGCTCAGCATTCGACTCGTCGCAATCGCCTTCACGAAAGAGACTGCTGTATTCAATTCAGCACCCGCGACAGTGCGCTATCGATTCATGGGGAATTCTCCTCTTCGCTATACGACTCACACAGCCCCACAGATCAGCTACGGCTTCCGTGTCTTCACTATCGACCGAGCCAAGACCTTCGAGATGCCCAGTGATGCTGCAATGGTGGCATTCCTGGAACGTCACGAGATGGCTCTGGAAATCCACAGCGCTGGAGGAACTCACGGACAAGCCCAAGTCGTTTTCCAGTCGGTCGTGCGTGGATTTCGAGCTAGCTCCTATGGCAGCATCATCGTCTCGGCCATCATTTCAACCATGGACAAACAAAGCCAACTCGGTCGTGTGTGGATCGAGTTGCAGGCCGTCGATGCCAAGGCGGTCGAGACAATCCACCCAATGGCACTACGCGATCCAGTGACGCGCGTCTTTGGCAATGCGGACAGCACGCTTATGGACTGGCACCGCTTCTGCGAGGTCATGAGGCTGACTTCTTCAGAGCGTGTCGTGCGCCAGTTGCTGTGCGAGAAGCTCCAGACCAAAAACGACGTCGAGGCAAAAGCACAACTGATGAAGGTCCTCAAAGAAGCGTTCTGCGGTGCGAGTGATGATGACCTGTCGTCTCTCTTTCAGCGAGCCGATCTCCACTATAGCCGATCCGAACTCAGTCTGCTGAGCGCCTCACTATTTACGAATGGCTCGAGCGACCCGCTTGACAAAGACCCCGTGTCCATTCGACACACGCATGTCCAAGGCTGTGATCTATTGGTTCTATTAGCAGAGACACTGGACGACGACTGGCTTCGCGTCGAGCCGCGGCTTCGTCACCACGTGGAGACACTTGGGGTGGTGGCAACGTACCCACAGAGAGAAAAGACCGAGTGGATACCATGGGACGCTTTTGTGCATCGCATTCGATTGATGACATAATAAAAAGGAACGAGACTTGGTGCGCGGCCTCAGTAGATTGTGTGTGGGGGGGGGGCTAGAAGTTGAGGTAGCCAAGACTGCGGATAATCTTGAATTGCTCGGGGATCTCCATCATCGCGGCCGTGGCAAAGCCCACGTCGGGCTTGATGCGGTTGAGCTTCATGACGCGGTTGAAATCCACAAACT